>CM054060.1:371685809-371988430 GCA_028641055.1 Alopecurus myosuroides
AAAAGAGTACTTGTCGGTAACGAGATTGAACAAGGTATGGTTGATACCAATGATCCAATCTCGGACAAGTATAATATCGCGAGACAAAGGGAATAGTTCACGGCGTTGTTAGTTCACACGGTCACGAGAGTCGTCGTGGAATATATAGGAGTCATGGCGGATTTCCTGATCCCGCTGTTGATTATTGATCGGAGAGGAGTCTCGATCATGTCTATATTATTCGCAAACCGTAGGGTGACACACTTAAGGTTTGATGACGCGTTTGAGAGGATACGGAATATCGAAGAATATTTTGGGCAGCACCAAAATTGTTTTGGGGAGAATTGAAATAGTTCAAGGGGTTTTTCATCGAATGGTTGTTAATAGAATTAATAAATGATTCGAGGTGCTTGATGCAAATGTTCGTTAATATAATTAACAAATGCTAAAATAAAGAAATAAAAATGTTTTATTTATTTATTAAAGAAAAACTCTTGGATTTTCTAAGTGGGGTTTTAAAGGAAAATGAGTGGGTGTGAGTGGAGTGTCCACTCACATTATGAGGGAAGAGGTGGGGGCACACCATGGGGCTGGCTGCACCCCCCTTGGGCTGCCTCCCCCTCTCCTATAAAAGGAGGGTGAGAGCTGTCCGTCCTCCACACACTTGGCCACTTCCCTTTCCCTCCACCCGCTGCTCCATTTCATGGTCTCCGGCTTGGCGAAGCCCTGACCGTGGGATTCTTGACCACCACCACGCCGTCGTGCTGTTGGAGTTCCGAGGGATCCCCTACTTCCGCGCCCCGCTGGATCGAGGGGACGGAGGTCGTCATCAACCGTATGTGTGACTGATCACGGAGGCACCGCCGGATGCGGTGCACTTCTTCTCGCTATCGGGATCGGTGTGAGTACGACTACGCCAACAACGAGATTTGATCTTGTAACGCTTTGTGTCTTCGAGGGTATGTGTTCTCCTTAACCCTCTCGCTGCCCGTTGCACTTCGTCTCCTAGATTAGATCTTGGCCATTCGGTTTTATCGCGCGTAGGAATTTTTTTGTTTTCTATCCAACGATCACTTCAAAACTTAATACAACAAATTCTCTTCACTATTTTTGCCCCTGATTTATCAGTGAAAGCATAATTGTGTAAACAAAAGAGAAAGAGGGATGACCTTCTACCCAATTGCGTCCTTCTATGGGAGTCGTTCTTGTGAAGTCTAGTTGGCTTGTGACGTACTGTATTTTATTCTTAACATTCGTTGGCATAAGCATACCCACCTCTCTAAAAAATGTTTTCAATACCTCTGTTTAACACCATAAAAAGCTCTAGCACATGAGTGATCCCTTCTTCCGTCTGCTAAGGGCCTTTCTTTTACTTTTATGTCGAGTCTCCATATTTTAACTTTATGCATAGTTGTCATTCCGAGTAAATGTGCATTTGTGCAAAAATATTATTGGCTCATTCATACCTCGTTATTACGTTCTCTCAAATTATTTGTTCAAGTCATCCTCTTAAACTTTCAACGTGTCCTAGCATTTCTGTTTTGCCCCATTCTTAAGGACAAGCGAAATATCACTTTGCTATGTTTTCTTGATGCTCGAAACAAACATATAACTTTCAAATGCATTATTATCCATGATCTTCTATGCTTGTTACTTGTCATGATGCAAAGTGATTGCTAAGTTTCATTGTTAAAATTATATCTACCATGCTTGTGTTTAAAGTACTATGATCTCAGCTTACATATGCTTTTACAATTTTGATGATCAAGATTATGTTGGTAGCATGATCTCAGCTTACATATGCCATTTTTATCGATTTTCTGGGACAAATCTATTGACAAGATGCCACAAAGCTAGTTCATGTTTTTCGATGTTTTTGGTTTCAGAAAAGTTGTTCTGGAAATATTCTCGGAATTGGACGATTCAAAAACTGGGGGTCTTATAAATCCGTCACGCACATGGAGTCCAGAGGAGACCCGGAGGGGGGGCACAGGGGCCCCACACCATAGGGCGGCGCCCCCCACGGCCGCTCCATGGGGTGGTGTGCCCTCCTTGCCTTGCACCGACGTTGCCTTTTCGCCTATTTATACCCCTCAGAAGGTTATCGCTACATATACAAGTCTTTTCCACGAAAAACACCCGAGACCGTCGTCATCGTCAAGCCTAGTTTGGGAGGCTTCTGGAGCTCTCCCAGGCACCCTGTCGGGAGGGGAAATCATCACCGAAGGACTCTACACCACTAGTGAACTGTGGACCACGGTCCATTTTCCTCATACTGACAATACAACCACTGCAATCACTGTTTTCACACTACTATTACTGTTTTCACATTGTTTTCCTACTTTTTTCCACACCATACATTTAACCTCTTTGTTTTCAGCAAAAACGGTGAGATTGACAACCTCACCGCTTCGTTGGAGCAAAGTGATTTGATTGTGTTGTGTAGGTTCCACGTTGCTGCTGAACCGGTAGTGCGCCCTGCCAACATCAGCTACATCAACCTTGAGAAGTTTCTTCTTTATCCTACTGGTCGATTCAACCTTGGTTTCTTTCTGAGGGAAACTGCTACCGTGCTCTTCATACATTCCTCTTGGGGTTTCCCAATGAGTGCAAGACCTCCACCATCACTGCCCGTGGCGGCGAACCCACGGAGGCCGTTGCCACCACCGGAGGTGAGGAAGAAGAAGGCGGGGACTCTGGCAATTGGAGTCAGTGCAATACTGCGTTGGCTCTAATGCGGAGTTTGGAAAACGACGGGTTTCTCTCCAAAGACAAATGGCGGATCGACAAGGAAGAAACGGAGCCCTCGCCAAAAAAAAGAGAAAGAGTCATAAAGTCTTCACCTTGCTCCGGGTATTTTGAGCGTAAAATATTCTTGGGTTCCACTATATATAGAGCCACCAAGCTGAAATTATGTAGAAATGTGTAGTGTGCTTTAGTGAAAGAATATCCGTCCATACTTATTTTTGCTTCCTAGCGTGTCTTTTCAACGCAGTCTCCCCTCATACCGAGATTCAGCAACACCGATCGGCTTAAGGTTAGGAATAAAGTCAACACAAAACTCAATGACCTCCTCTGTTCCATAGACCTTGGAGATGATTCCTTCCGGCCTAGCACGGTTATGAACACATTTCTTCAAGACTCACATAAATCTCTCAAAGGGGAATACGTTGTGTAGAAATACAGGACCAAGAACATGAATCTCTTCGACTAGGTGAACTATGAGGTGCTTCATAATATTGAAGAAGGATGGTGGAAACACCAAATCGAAGCTGACAAGACATTCCACCACATCCTTCTGTAAATTTGATAGAGTTAGTGGATTGATCACCTTCTGAGAAATTGCACTAAGGAATGCACACAGCTTCAGAATGGGTACTCGAACATTTTCTGGCAGAAGCCCCCTCGATGCAACCAGAAGTAATTGTGTCATAATGACGTGGCAGTCATGAGACTTTAGGTTTTGAAACTTTTTATTTGTCGTGTTTATTATTCACTTTATATTCGACGAGAAGCCATACGGGCCTTGATGCTGCTCAGGACTTCAAAAAATATCTCCTTCTCTTCTTTGGTAAGATCGTAGTTGGCAGGACCTTGATACTTCTCTGGATTCAGGTTGTCTCGTTCGCGCATACGTTGCTGGTCCTGCCGTGCATCTGGTGTATCTTTTGTCTTCCCATGCACACCCAAGAAGTTTAGCAGGTTCGTGCATACGTTGCTGGTCCTGCCGTGCATCTGGTGTATCAATGTTGTTGTTTGGTTGCCTCGGGCCTTGGATGAGCACTGATATCATAATGAACATTCAATTTCATGCACAACCAAGGAGGAAGGCTGTTGATACATAGAGTCACCGGCCAGGTGCTATGACTGGAGCTCTGCTTCCCGAAAGGATTAAAATCATCTATACTTAGACCAAATATTAAGTTCCTCGCGTCATTTGCAAATGTCTTGAACTCTCTATCGATTTTTCTCCACTGCGAACCGTCAGCGGGGTGTCTGCATCACATCTTTCTTACGGTCTTGTTTGTGCCATCGCAACAACTTGGCATGCTCTTTGCTTTGAAACAAACGTTTCAACCGTGGTATTAGAGCATACCACGTCATCTTTGCAGGAACCCTCTTCCTGGGTTGCGGCTCGGCCTCAACATCACCAGGGTCATCTCGCCTGATCTTATACCACAATGCACCGCATACCGGGCATGCATTCAAATTCTCGTACTTCTCGTCGCGGTAGAGGATGCAGTCATTGATGCATGCACGTATCTTCTGCACCTCTAATCCTAGAGGGCAGACAACCTTCTTTGCTTCGTAAGTACTAGAGGGAAATACATTATCCCCTGGAAGCATATTCTTTATTATTTTCAGCAAATTTTCAAAACCCTTGTCAGAAGTACCATTCTATGCCTTCCATTGCAGAAATTCTAGTGTGGTACCCAGCTTTTTCTGGCCATCTTCGTAATTCGGTACAATAATTTGTTGTGATCCTCTAACATTCTCTCCAACTTCAACTTCTTGTTTTCACTTCCATTGTTAATCTTCGCATCACGAATGGCCCGACCTAAATCGTCATCGGGCTCATAAAAAATGAGCTCTTCTTCATCTTCGTCTCCCCCATTGTCCTATCACCGTGTTCAGTGAACATAGCATAGTTTTCATTATCCTCTTCTTCTTCGCTGTCATCCATTATAACACCTCTTTCTCCCTGCTTGGTCCAACAATTATAGTCGGGCATGAAACCATTCTCAAACAGGTGGAAGTGAATAGTTCTTGAGTTAGAGTAATCCTTCATATTCTTATAGGCACTACATGGACAACACATGAAACCATTCGACCGCTTGCTTGCCTCAGCCACGTGGAGAAAATTATGCATGCCATTAAGAAACTCGGGAGAACGTCGGCCACCATACATCCATTATCGGTTCATCTGCATTATGTAAGTATATTAAAAACCATTCATTACACTACATCAAAAATGAGTGACCAAATTAATTAATATACAGGTTAATCAGATTAAAAGAAAGGTAGAGTAATGACCAAATGTAATACATAGTTCTCATAAAACATACACTCAAACTATCATACAACTATCTAAAAAATTAAAACCAACAAAAAATGCGATGAAATCGCAACTAAGGTAACTACTGAACCTACATCATAATGATACCAAGACTCTTGATTAATGGCATATTTTTAAAAAAATTTAATCTTCAAGCGCATTGCATCCATCTTGATCCGGTGATCATCGACGACGTCGGCAAGGTTCAAGTCCAATTTCATCTTCTCTTCTAGGCATTGCAGACGAAGATCTTCACTTCTTTTCAATTTTTCTTTCAAATCTTTATTTTCTTTCTCAAATAAATTAAGCATCTCGACCAGAGGGTCGGTTGGAATTTCTAGTTCGACTACCTCCTAGATAAAATATCTATGTCAAGTTGGTCGGCAAAATTATCATAAAACGAAATGAAACAAATAGTTATAAAAGTATACCACATCCCAATCACAGACCGGACGAGCGCCGACGGAGACGGATATAAAAACCACGGCACTATACATAAAAAAAATCATACATGTAAGAAAATTATAAAGTAATATATATATATATATATATATATATATGTGTGTGTGTATTTATCACATAAAACTAAGTTTTTTTATAGAACATAAAAACAAGTAGGCTCACCGAGGTGATGCCGGCTAGGGACGACGCTGGCGATCGATGGCGGTGAGGACGGGGAAGATACTAAAACCAACAAACATACTTTAATTTAAGCTCAAATTGCATATAAAACGAATGAAATCCCTAACTTAGACATTTCATCAAACACCTTGCTAGCACTAAAAAAAATGAAACGAGTTAAACTATAGGAAATGAGCTAAATTAGGAACGCCGGAAGAAAGGATCATGTTGCTAACTCTTGTATACATGGTTGCTGCCAATCTTAAGAAAATGGTGGAGAAAAATGAAGATTTGTTGGAGTGTGAGAGGAGAGAATTTTTTTGGAAATGTGTTGGAATGAAAAATTGGAGAGCCTCAAATAAATTAAGCATCTCGACCAGAGGGTCGGTTGGAATTTCTAGTTCGACTACCTCCTAGATAAAATATCTATGTCAAGTTGGTCGGCAAAATTATCATAAA
Source organism: Alopecurus myosuroides (assembly GCA_028641055.1). NCBI lineage: Eukaryota > Viridiplantae > Streptophyta > Magnoliopsida > Poales > Poaceae > Alopecurus > Alopecurus myosuroides. Next base: position 371,691,925 of record CM054060.1, read on the forward strand.
ACGAAATGAAACAAATAGTTATAAAAGTATACCACATCCCAATCACAGACCGGACGAGCGCCGACGGAGACGGATATAAAAACCATGGCACTATACATAAAAAAAATCATACATGTAAGAAAATTATAAAGTAATATATATATATATATATATATATATATATATATATATATATATATATATATATGTGTGTGTGTATTTATCACATAAAACTAAGTTTTTTTATAGAACATAAAAGCAAGTAGGCTCACCGAGGTGATGCCGGCTAGGGACGACGCTGGCGATCGATGGCGGTGAGGACGGGGAAGATACTAAAACCAACAAACATACTTTAATTTAAGCTCAAATTGCATATAAAACGAATGAAATCCCTAACTTAGACATTTCATCAAACACCTTGCTAGCACTAAAAAAAATGAAACGAGTTGAACTATAGGAAATGAGCTAAATTAGGAACGCCGGAAGAAAGGATCATGTTGCTAACTCTTGTATACATGGTTGCTGCCAATCTTAAGAAAATGGTGGAGAAAAATGAAGATTTGTTGGAGTGTGAGAGGAGAGAATTTTTTTGGAAATGTGTTGGAATTAAAAATTGGAGAGCCTCAAATAAATTAAGCATCTCGACCAGAGGGTCGGTTGGAATTTCTAGTTCGACTACCTCCTAGATAAAATATCTATGTCAAGTTGGTCGGCAAAATTATCATAAAACGAAATGAAACAAATAGTTATAAAAGTATACCACATCCCAATCACAGACCGGACGAGCGCCGACGGGGACGGATATCAAAACCATGGCACTATACATAAAAAAAATCATACATGTAAGAAAATTATAAAGTAATATATAATATATATATATGTGTGTGTGTGTGTATTTATCACATAAAACTAAGTTTTTTTATAGAACATAAAAGCAAGTAGGCTCACCGAGGTGATGCCGGCTAGGGACGACGCTGGCGATCGATGGCGGTGAGTACGGGGAAGATACTAAAACCAACAAACATACTTTAATTTAAGCTGAAATTGCATATAAAACGAATGAAATTCCGAACTTAGACGTTTCATCAAACACCTTGCTAGCACTAAAAAAAATAAAACGAGTTAAACTATAGGAAATGAGCTAAATTAGGAATGCCGGAAGAAAGGATCATGTTGCTAACTCTTGTATAGATGTTGCTGCCAATCTTAAGAAAATGGTGGAGAAAAATGAAGATTTGTTGGAGTGTGAGAGGAGAGAATTTTTTTAGAAATGTGTTGGAATGAAAAATTGGAGAGCTAGTTGTGCTCTCGGGTGTGCTCGTGTTGAGAAACTAGAAGAATTCCCCGCGCATTGCTGCGGGATTGCTTTAGAAATTACAATAATAAACTAAAATTTAAATTTATAAGAGATATGATACATTATGTTTTCTAAATAAATATGCAAAGTTCAGTTAATAATAGTATTAAATTATTAATATGAATAGTTGGATGGTTTGAAAAATGGATGATATGTATTTTACATATATTGATAAATAAATATAAAGTGAAGATGACATGGATAATTGATTGGTTAGAAGAATGGATGATGTTGATAGCTTGCATGTTGAGATAAAAAATAATAAATGCATGTTAGTGTGGTTTTGGTTTATAAGAAGTATAGATAGATAGGCTGGAAACCCTTTAGAACCGGTTCGTCATACGAACCGGTACTAAAGGTGCATCGCTGGCCCGACATCCACAGCAAATTTGGCGCGAAAATCTTTAGTACCGGTTCATATAACGAACCGGTACAAAGACCCCAAACGAACCAGTGTTGAAGGTTTCCGGCGCCCCGTGCTCTGAAACCAGTACTAATTCTAACTTTAGTACCAGTTCGTAATTGAACATGTACTAAAGCTAAAATCCTATAGCCCTGTTTCTACCTGTGGCAAGACCTCACTGCCGCCCGGTTGAGCGGCCGCCGATGAAAATCGACGGAGCGCACGTGAAGCTCCACGCCGTCACATGCGCCGCCGCTCTCTTTTGTAACCGGTCCATAAAAATCTCGAAATGGGACGGGACGGTTTCCTACAAGGGAGCGGTAATAGAGGGGTGTGGAAGTTGAATGACGTGGAGGTCAGACCGGTTTAGTCGGACCGGATGACGCATGAGCCTGAGGACGCGGGACGCGCGTCCCCGGATGATTGTAAGCTTTTTCCATCTACAAACATGGGCTACACCAATGTGCGACGTGAGTAATATGGGCGCAATCGTTGAGAACTCCGTATGCAAGGTTCCATACGGGCGCAGTACCTATACCAAATTTATTTGAGCAGGATGTGCTCTGACGATACGTCTTTCTCCATGATGTTGTTACAAAAGATTGTGGGTGCAGAAAATGAAAACATTGACATAGATATAGGGCCAGAGGCCAAGACAGTTGACAGTTTCACGGTTGAGGCTTTCTGAAATCTGTAGAAGTACAACACAGTAAAAGTACAAACATTAAATCCATGTCATGTATAAAAATCTCGATCCCGCTGCAATAGTTCCCTCATCTTAGTAGAAGACCGTTTATGACCTCTGCATCTAAGAAGCCCGCAATTTCCTCCTGAATTGCTCGTATGCGGTCCCTTGGTAGAAGACCGTCCCGAAGCCGTTCGATCTAATATAAAGAAGAGTGGTCAATATATATATATATATATATATATATATATATATATATATATATATATATATATATATATGAAACTAAGTAACTAAAATAGATAGTAATAAGAAGAATTGACGACTAACGTACATGAAGTTGGTTTAAATTTCTGCCCTTGGGACATGTCGTCTGACGAATGAACTCGCAAACGTAGTATCCACACAAGTTATTCCCGTCTCCTTGTTGCAAGCACTTTACGAGAACATTGTTTCAATCAAAATAATAATCAACCAGCCATGATAATGGTATCGACAGTAGAATCAAGGAGATGTGCGCGGATCTAGATAGTACTTACTTGCACAACATCAAATGTAAGCTTTTTTTTTCCATTCACCGGGAGACTTCTTTATGAATCTCTTCCAAACGCTACCCGAGAAAGTAAAAGAATAAAAAGAGTTAGTAATTACTTGATATCCGAAAATAAAACAAAGTAGTCGATATACTGAAATTAATAAAGATTGAAATTACCGCTGGATCATTTCCTGCATGTCAGCCCACATCGAGAGAGGTTTACGTTTTGGGTCCATTACCATTACTTTTCCTTTGTCAATTTGGAAGATTAGCACAATATAGTGGAACCTGCGCACGCAGAACTCATCAATTATACAGTGAACATCGAGTAAGAAAAACAGAATGTTTACAACAAAGTAACACACTAACCCGAATTTGTAAGGAAATACTATTTCTCGTCGGTGTTGGTTAAATATTATTGCGCTCAGAATATTATTTTCTGTATCCTTGGGAGATAGCTGAAGAGTCTTTTCATAAACAATATTTGGATCAATGAACCCAATATCATAGATTCCACCTCTTTTGCATTCGAGAATCTTCATTCTGCAATTATAATATATGAGTGTACTATATATATATATATATATATATATGAATATGCAATTGAATGAGGTGAGCTAGAGAAATAAGTGCTTACAGACAATAGGCACTAAGGACAGATTTGTCGAGGGCCTGCTGCTGGTATTTTTTTTTTTTTTGAAATGGGAGCATAGCCCCAGCCTCTGCATCGCGAGGATGCACACAGCTGATGTCGAGGGCCTGCTGCTGGTATAACTGAAACAATTCGTCAAATTGAATCATAACATATCCATTTCCATTTCCATAGTGCTCGTCCTTAACGTTGAGACATATCCGGTCCATAGATTTCTCAACGGCTTCCATATACCAACTATGCACTCTTCGCATTTTCGTTGGTAGATCCTTTATCTCCTCGGGTTTGACAAGAGACTTCCCGTACTGGTATTTGTACGCACATTCAGCTGCGGGGAAGTAGCTTAGTGTTTGCATATACTCAGCAATGGACAAACCCGCATCAGCTGCCTTGTCTGCGTACAGTGTTATAAACTCCGGATCAATTTGCTCGTCAGCAATATTACTGCTCGGCCCCACCTGGGTATTGGAAATCACTTTGAGCGGGGACGTGGATTATTTTTTCTGCTCTCCGAGCTGAGCAACTGATTTTCCTCTTTTCCCGCTTGCGCTACTACTCTTCGTCGACCGCACCATTTCCTGGTGTGACTTCAGAATAGAGCGGTTATAGTCAGATGACACACTCGGCTCGGGTTGATGAAGAGTCTTCACCATTTTCCAAACTCGTTCTATCTCTTCTTCGGTCTCGGGGAAATCTGGCTTTTGCTTGTCCTTCCGCTTCGATTTCCACGCCTCGTATTCGTCCTTTGCGATTTTCTGGGTTTCCTCGGGAGTATAGTCGTAAGGTAACTTGGGTACCTCTTTTAGTACCTTCGGAAGGGGTGACCGTTGACGTTTCGGTAATATTTTACGTTTCGGCAGAAACTTAGTGGGCGGAGAAGGCTGACGCGCGTCCCCGGATGATTGTAAGCTTTTTCCATCTACAAACATGGGCTACACCAATGTGCAACGTGAGTAATATGGGCGCAATCGTTGAGAACTCCGTATGCAAGGTTCCATACGGGCGCAGTACCTATACCAAATTTATTTGAGCAGGATGTGCTATGACGATACGTCTTTCTCCATGATGTTGTTACAAAAGATTGTGGGTGCAGAAAATGAAAACATTGACATAGACATAGGGCCTGAGGCCAAGACAGTTGACAGTTTCACGGTTGAGGCTTTCTGAAATCTGTAGAAGTACAACACAGTAAAAGTACAAACATTAAATCCATGTCATGTATAAAAATCTCGATCCCGCTGCAATAGTTCCCTCATCTTAGTCATCCTCATCGATCACCTTAAGACGTTTGCACACTATACGGCCACCAACATGAGTTGGTTTTTTTTTTTTTGATAAAGAACATGAGTTGGTTGTCCCACGCCAACTCTGAAAACTGCCTCAGATTGCTAAACTATCGTGCTGCCAGCAACTTCGTTTCGCGAATTGTCACCACAAGCACGCTCGCAGCTGCTGTTCTAATAAAAGGTGCACACCGGCTTGCCGCTACGCAAGATACTGTGCTCCAACCCAGTCCCATTTGTCCCAACCACCTACGCATAGCCATCGTTCTTCTCTGCGTCACAATTTCCTTATACCTTGCACTACGTCCTAGAACCGTATACCTTGTTGACTACGCTTGCTTCCAACCAAGCACAAATACTAGATTTCCAAAGACCACCTTTCTCGAGCATGCACATCTCTCGCCTTTAGTCAATGACTCTACAGTCAACTTCATAGATCGTGTGCTTGAACGCTCTGGCATGAGTGATGAGACATGTTTGCCACCTGAACGTTTCTACATTGAGCCATACAACAAGCTTGAGGAAGAACGTGCCGAGGCAGAGTTAGTTGTCTTCTCGGTGGTCGATGACCTTTTGGCCAAGCCCAAGACGTGCATCAACCGCGATGCAATCCATGTCCTTATCACCAACTGTACAGTATTTTGCCCGGAACCATCCATGGCCGACGTGATTATGAACAGATACAAGTTGCGAGGTGACCTCCGCGTGATCAACCTCTCGGGGATGGGGTGTTGTACATCTCTGACGGCAGTGGGGCTCGCGAGGAACATCCTCCAGTGCTTGCCTTGGGGATCGCATGCATTGGTGGTGTCGGCGGAGACCATTGGGCCGTGCTATTATGCCGGGAATAGGCCATCTATGCAGTTGGTTAATGTCTTGTTTCGAATGGGAGGTGCCGCCAAGTTGTTATCTACTACTAGTTCCAAGGCTCGATTTCGTCTAGCAAGCGTCATGAGGATTACCACTGCAGCAAACAACTCTGCCTACCGGTGTGTGTATCAAGAGGAAGATAATAAGGGCAGCTCTGGAGTTGCTCTCTCCAAGGACCTTATGGCTGTCGCCGGAAAAGCACTCAAGGCCAATATCACCGCAAGTGGTCCTCTTGTCCTACCAGTTTCGGAGCTTCTCAAGTATTTCCCCTTCTTTCTGTCGAAAAAGGTGCTCCGTTGGAGTATCATCAGACCATACAGACCTAACTTTCGTGTTGCATTTGAGCATTTTTGTGTACATGCCGGAGGACCAGCTGTTATCAGATCAGTCCAACATGGTCTTAATCTGTCGGACAAGGATGTGGAGCCTTCGCGGATGACGCTGTATCGCTTCGGAAACCAGTCGACCGCATCAGTGTTGTACGAATTGGCATACATCGAGGCTAAAGGTCGAATGAAGAGAGGCAACAGGGTGTGGATGATCGGATTCGGTGCAGGGTACGAGTGCAACACCGTGGGATGGGTGTGTATACGACCATCCTCTGGTGCGGATGGTCCCTGGGCTAGTTGCATCCATCGTTACCCGGTGGATGTCTCACAAAAAGTTTAAGCTAAAAAGATTTCTACGGTGTCATTTGCTACTCATAGAAGAGCTGGTAGTGTATCGAACCTGATCTCTTCAGGTCTAGTCACTTTTATATCTTAATCTTCATTTTCCACGTGAATGACTAGTAGCCAGTATTATTGTTTGATCTCTTTTACTTCTTTCTGAAAAGGAAAAGAAAAAAAATGTGTACTCTGATGGTATAGGCTCAATTAGTAGATTAATAATGAACGGTTGGCTCCCCAACTACTTTGTAATATACCTCTATTGAGTAGTTTGCACGAGTTATTCTTGGCCGATGTGTTCATGTATATGCCAGATCCATGGCACCCCTAAAAAAACACCGAACTATTTTGACTACTATTATTAGGACTAACTAGCACTGTGGCCCTCGCAAATGCGAGGGCATCATCTGTAGTTGGTTGAAAGTGATGAAGAAAAAAATGGTTTCATTGATATCACCTTGTTTCCCATTAGGTGATAACAAAACGATTTCTTTTACAACTATCGCAAATCTTTTTCTAAACATAATATCATGTACGCGAGTCACATCTTTGGAAAGCTAAAAATTTTGGACAAACGATCACCATGAGATATGTTGAAGCATTCATGTAAGTCATATTGGATTTATAAACAGAATTATATTTCTTACATGATGTTAGATCGGTACTCCTAGTTATCTTTGATACAAAAATCACTGAATTAATATAAAAAGGTCGATACTCCTTAATAGGCAGGTCACTTGGTCAGAATGATCTTGTTTCATGTTTCTTTCTATCAATTACTCACTCCGTGTCACAATGAGCAACTTTTAGAAACATGAACATGGTGAAACTTTGGGCATTAATTTTTTTTATGGCTGTCTGGAAGACGTCTTTCTGTCCTCGGCTTTTGGACTGTCTTGCTGTTTCTCCCGGAGCGATGTGCTGGAGTGCTGTTTTTGTATCCTGGAGTTTTCTATTCGTACTGTTTGGATCCTGGTTGTTTGAACTGGTAGTTTAGGGGTAGGTTTTTTGCCCCGTAGTGTTATCTCGATGTCGAGATGCACAGCGGGTTTTCCTACCAAGTTTTCTCTCCTTTTTCCTTCTGTTCCCTACTCCTCTCTCCCTATCCCAGTGCTGGCTCTTGTAGCTAAAACCTTTGTATTTCCGTTATGCTGAGTAATGGAAAGGGGGTAGCCCAGTTGGATATTCGAAAGATAAATTATTTTCTTCCAAACATATTCTTTAGCATGTTTAAACATGAATAGTGAAATCTAGATAGTGTGAAGCACGTTCCCGTCGATAGTATGTCGACTAATGTTGTATCTTCATCAATTTTGAAGGGTTGACATCTTTGTCACACAGACTCGAAATGTTCCTTCGGTGAAGGGACATTTTCATCACTGCAATAATATGTGTTGACTTAGCCCGCAATTTTTAGGAGTGAGGATGTTTCCCGTTAATACCGCAATTAATGTCGTGACTACACTAATATTAGATTCCAAGACTCCAAACTCCGAGCTCCGGCAAACGCTTTGTGAGAGTATTTTTCTTGTGCCGTAGAATTAATTTGTCACTTATGTTTACCAAACCATAGAAATAATGTACGTAGTGCGAATAATGTCTTGACCTCATAAATTTTGAAATTTCACGACGCCGAACCAATGCGGTCATTTTGTGATTGTGTTGGTCGGATGGCAGTTCAATAATTTTGTCATAGATGTGTACAAAATCATAGAAACAACGATCTCCGTTCATTCACAACTACCCTTCCTTATGGGTTTATTCAAAAATCAGAATTTATAAAGTTTGACCAAATATATCGAAAAAATATCAACACCCAAAATATTAAATCTGTATTACTATAAATATCATGGAATGTATTTTCACATTATATGAATTTGGTAATATAGATGTTGATAATTGTTTCATCTTTGGTTAGTCTTACAAAATTTAACTTTAATTAAACTCATAAAGTGGGGCGAATAAAAAGAAAGCAAATATGTATTTAGTTTACACATTATAATTTTTTTTCTTAAGTGTCACCACGTCCGGCCAGCTTCATTATAAAAAAACCGCCTCTTGGGGATGTGAATTTGAATCTCGTCTGCGGAGAATACACACGCGAAGAACAAGTTCGCCAAAACGATTTGTGGGCGATGGAGGCCTCCACTGGTAGAAAAAAGGCCTTCCATATGCCCCCTTCAGTCCCCAAAATATACGCACCGTGACTAATGGGTTTTAGTCGCGGTTCGGGAGGCGACCCGCGACTGAAGGTCATGAGTCGCGGTTTGGGAAGCGCGCGGAGGGCTTTAATTCCGGTTGGCCTGGCCACCCGCGACTAAAGATTCAAACTGCTCGCCTCCCGCGTGGTTTTATTTCGCGAGCGAGAGGCAGAAGGCCATTGCTACAGTGCGCGGGCTCTCTGCTCTTCTTCCTCTCTTCTTCCTCCACCAAGCACCCATGGATTCTCCCGTTTGGCACGTTCTCCATGTGCCCACACCATGTCGCAAGAGTATCCACGAGGCCTATACCAATATATGCGAGAGGCTCCCCCAAGCTCTTAACCGTTTGGTCAATCTCTATGAAGCCGATGAACACCATAAATTCTTCGGGCTTGATCTAGAGTATACGACCAATCAGAAGGATGTTGCCGTCATCCAGATTGCCTACAAGGAGACCGTTTTGGTCTTCCAATGGGCAAGGTACGCACACGTACAATCTCTCTTGTAGGTTGTTGCATTTTCGATTTGTTGTTGCATTGGAAGAATACACGTGTTGCAACAAAAATGTAACACGTGTTCCATTTTTGTTGTTGCAGTAGTTCAAAGAAATCTCCAGAACTTGTTGATTTTCTTGTCAACGAGGGTTACGACTTCTGTAGCGTTGTCATCACTCAAGACCGGCAGAAGTTCATGCGCACGTTGGGTATTGAGATACCTGAAGATCACTACATTGATCTTCAGGACCTTATCCATTTTCATGAGTTGTACGGGCACAAGACCGGGATGGCTCAGATGGCAACTGCCTTCATCCACCCCGACTACAAAACCATGAAGACTTGTTTCCCCTCGAGGAATCACATGTATTGGGGGAAGAACCCACTTGACCAGATCAATCTCGAGTATGTAGCAATAGATGCATACGTTGCCTTCGAGTTGTTCCGCATCTACTCTTCGAAGCTCGAGTAGATGTTGTTTGTGTACCGCATCTATGTACCGCTATGGTTGCGTTCGATATATGTAATGGATATATGTCTTTCTATTAATTCATATATTATTTCTATATTAATTCCTATATTATCTATCTCACACACAATTCCAAAATAATAAAACTAGAAAGTAACAAATGCTAGTTCCATTTTTATTTGGGTTTCTAATCATGCACACACTTTCTAAGGTAGATGTTCTGCAAGCAAACAACCTAATATCAAGTCCTAACACTCTATACAAGCTAGGAAACAAGATAAGATCAAACACACATTTCAAAACAAACAAAAACACATCAAGAAAACAAAACAGAAAAACTACTGTTTCTATATCTGTTCACCAAAAATAAATCTAGAGCTCCAAAAATTAATCTAAGCCAGGAAAACATAGATCTAGTCAATACCAAACTCATCCAGTTGGATTTACTTCAAAATTCATTTTTGAACTCATTCTAAAAATCATAGAAGAGCCTACTGGTCTTTTATTAAAAAGGATGGTATTTTCATTTGGTTGCTGACCTTGATGTGAGGCTAAGTGCTATTGATAGATCTTTTCAATATCTATCCAGAACATTTTAGTTTGTCCATTTTGGTTATGTATTTTAAAAGTTAGGTTCAAATCATTCTCACAGATAGTCATTGCCAAAACAGTTCTTGTGTCCAAAATAATAGTCCAAACTTGGATCTGCAAATTTTATATGGTTTGGTTCATGAATTTTATCAGATTTTATTTTGCATTTAGGAAAGGAGAAAATGAATTAGTTTTATTTTCTGAATTTTTTGATATATTATTTGTATTTTTAAGATTCTAAAATGAATTAGTTTTATTTTTTAAATATTTTGATATATTATTTGTATTTTTAGAATTTTAAAATGAATTAGTTTTATTTTTCTGAATATTTTGATATATTATATGTATTTTTAAGATTTTAAAATGAATTAGTTTTTTTTCTGAATATTTTTTAGAAATAATACAAATTAAAAGTTAATATTTATTTATTTATTCAAAATTATTAATTACATCATTACTTTTGTTTATTAAAAGATTTATTTGAAATTCAGACAATAAAGAAATGTGGCATCGACCAACATGTTAATAGGATTGATATGATACTAGTATCACATACATGCATGTGAAACACTTGGATGCGGGACGGGATGGAACTCGGAAGTTAAGCGTGCTAGTGCTAGAGTAGTGGGAGGATGGATGACAGAGCGGGAAGTTTGACCACGAGTAAGTAATTTGACTAGAGATAATTGTAGTTAGACACTAAGCAAATAATAAAAATTCTGAAAAAAAAGGGAGTGAAAAATTGGAGTGAAAAATAATTAGAAACCCAAATGAATTAAAGAAATAACGAAATAGCATGTAGTCCCGGTTCGTGTCAAAAACCGGGACTAAAGGTCCTCCCGCCTCCGGCGCACGCCAGCTGCCCATGTGACGGGGCTTTAGTTGCGGTTCGTAAGAGGCGCGACTAAAGGGGGGGCCTTTAGTCGCGCATATTTAGTCCCGGTTGCACGGCCGGGATTAATGGCCTTTGCGAACCGGGACTAAAGGCCTATTTTCTACCAGTGCTCTCCGCGCCATGGTAGTGGGCTGCAGCCATGGTATCTTCTTACTCCAGCTATGATGCCGATGTGTTGTATTGTGTATCTCAACGCGACATCCTAGGCTGATGGCGACCCAAGTTGTTGTGTCCCCAGCGTCGACGTTCCCGTCAGAGCTGCGGCAGAGAAGAAAGGACCTAGTCATTTTTTATTTTTTTTTCTAAAGTCTTTCTTGTATAACCTGAAGTCGAGTTTAATTTTGTTTTACTTCCTATAGGGCCTCTATATAACTTTACCTGCCGTTTAATGCAGCTCCTGGGGCCTTCCGGTTCCTTCCACATCTAAAAAAAAGTAATGTGGAGTCGGTATTACGTTTGGGATAGTCATATCTCATGCTTCTTGCTTGAAGGAACTAAGATAATCTCTTGAATTACTTTAAATTGGACCGATGAGGATTGACAGCTTTATGCTGATGCTGCAAAGCAGCCTAGCCGCATCGATCATCACACAATTTGAAGATACGTTCCTTCCTGTGCTCATCGATGGTTATCATCACTAGTGGAAACACCCCCTTCATTTTGTGTCAGAAATATCATTAGTTCCGGTTGCACTAAAATCCGAGACCAATGCATACCAAAATCCGGGAACAATGTCGGGGCAGCAGAAATCGCCTGAGGGGCATTGGTCCCGGTTTTTTAGTGGGCATTTGTCCCGGTTTGTGCCATGAACCGGGACCAATGCATCGCCACATGCCATGTGGCACGTGCAAGAGCATTGGTTTCGGTTCATTCCACAAACCGGGACGAATGCCCCTCTTGCCCTACATATACTGCCTCCTAGTCCCGCTTTCATCTATTTTTTTTTGGAGGAGTGAGAGAGGTGGGTGCTAGTGTGTGCTATTTTACTATGCACTCGAGGTGTTCGACGAAATACCCGAGCCACATTTAAGTTCACATATAATGGTATCTTCGACCGAGGTTAGCAAACTTGTCCTTTTCATCTTAATGTGATACAAAAAAAGTTATATTTGTCGATGTACTGTGGTCATTTCGCTATTGAACATGTTATTAGAATGTTTTTTTGGAAAATTTTAATTATACGATGTAGATGGATGCACGGCAGCGATGGTGACCGACACACTGCCGAGTATAGGGCAGGCCTGGTTGAATTTCTCGATGTAGCTCAGGCTCACAAAGAGAATGGCTTTATGTGTTGCTCATGTGTTGATTGTCGGAACGTTAGGGAGAACTCTTCCTTGAGAGTCCTTCACAGCCACCTGCTTCGGAGAGGTTTCATGCCTAGCTATAATTGTTGGACCAAACATGGAGAAAAAGGGGTTGTGATGGAAGACAATGAAGAAGAAGAAGAAGAAGAAGAGGATCCTATGTTCCCCAAATACGGTAATACTGCAATGGAAGACAATGCAGACGAAGGAGGTGGTCAAGAACGGGCATCAGATGAGCCCGATGATGATCTTGGTCGAGTTATTGCTGATGCAAGGGAAGACTGCGAAAGTGAATTGGAGAGGTTGGAGTTGGATGACATGTTACAGGATCACAAAAAGTTGTTGTACCCAAACTGCGAAGATGGCAGCACAAAGCTCGGTACCACACTAGAGTTGCTGAAATGAAAGGCACAGAACGGTGTGACTGACAAGGCATTTGAGAGTTTACTTCAAATAATGAAGCCGAAGCTTCCAAAGGATAACGAATTGTCTGACAGTACGTATGAAGCAAAGAAGGCTCCCTGCCCTCTAGGATTAGATGTGGAGAAGATACATGCATGCATTAATGACTGCATCCTCTACCACGGTGAGAAGTACGAGAATTTGGATAAATGTCCGGTATGCACTGCACTGCGGTATAAGATCATGCCATATGACCCTGGCGATGTTGATGGCGAGCCACCCCGTAAGAGGATTCCTGCTAAGGTGATGTGGTATGCTCCTATAATACCACGGTTGAAACGACTGTTTAGAAACAAAGAGCATGCCAGGTTGTTGCGATGACACAAAGAAGACCGTAAGAAAGACGAAAAGTTGAGACACCCCGCTGATGGGTCAAAGTGGGGAAAAATTGAGAGAGACCTCCCGGACTTTACTGGAGAGGCAAGAAACTTATGCTTTGGTCTAAGTACAGATGGCTTCAATCCTTTCGGGGAGCAGAGCTCCAGTCTTTGCACCTGGCCCGTGACTCTATGTATCTACAAACTTCCTCCTTGGTTGTGCATGAAGCGCAAGTTGATTATGATGCCAGTGCTCATCCAGGGTCCGAGGCAACCCGACAACGACATTGATGTGTATCTAAGGCCATTAGTGGAAGAACTCTTACAGTTGTGGGGCAAACCAAGTGTATGTGTGTGTGGGATGAGAACGAACAAAAGCCATTTGAGCTACGGGCGTTGCTTTTCGTAACCATCAATGATTGACCTGCTCTTAGTAACATTTCCGGACATACAAACACGGGATACAATGCATGCACACTCTGTTTAGATATGACTGATAGTGTATATTTGGATAAATGTAAGAAGGTTGTATACCTGGGGCATCGTAGATTTCTTCCGATCAAGCATCCCGTAAGAAAGAAAGGAGTGAAGCATTTTAGAGGTGAGGCAGATACCCGGAAGAAGGCTGACCTCCATAGTGGTAATGATGTATTCGATATGGTTAAGAACCTAAAAGTAATCTTTGGGAAGGGTGATGGCAGCCAACATGTTCCGAACGGCCTTGATAAGCGTGCACCCATGTGGAAAAAGAAATCTATATTTTGGGAGCTACCCTATTCGAAAGTCCTAGAGGTCCGCTCTTCAACCGACGTGATGCATGTGACGAACAATCTCTGCGTCAACCTGCTATGCTTCATGGGCGTGTATGAGGAAGTCAAAAGATATGCTAGAATCACGGGAGGACCAGCAACGTACGAAAGACCCAAGTAACAAGCACAAGATATAGGGCGCCATTACTTAAGCAGCTACGCTCTTACCAAAGCAGAGAAGGAAATATTTGTTGAAGTCCTTTACAATATCAAGGTGTCGTCTGGCTTCTCGTCGAATATAAAGGGGATAATAAATATGGCAGAGAAAAAATTCCAAAACCTGAAGTCTCATGACTGCCACGTGATTATGACGCAGTTGCTTCTGATTGCATTGAGGGGGCTTCTACCGGAAAATGTTCGAGTACCCATTGTGAAGCTATGTGCATTCCTCAATGCAATATCTCAGAAGGTAATCGATCCACAAAGTCTGGCAAGATTACATAGGTACGTGGTCCAGTGTCTTGTTAGTTTTGAGTTGGTGTTCCCACCATCCTTCTTCAACATTATGACGTATCTCCTGGTTCACCTATGTGAAGAGATTCATTTTTCTCGGTCCGGTATTTCTACACAATATGTTCCCCTTTGAGAGGTTCATGGGAGTCTTGAAGAAAAAATTTCATAACAATGCTAGGCCAGAAGGAAGCATCTCGAAGGGCTATGGAACAGAGGAGGTCATTGGGTTCTATGTTGACTTTATTCCTGACCTTAAGACGATTGGTGTTCCTGAATCCCGTCATGAGGGGAGACTGAGGGGAAAAGGAACGCTGGGGAAGAAAACAATGATACCAGGGACGGGAATTATTTCACTAAAGCACACTACACAGTTCTACGAAATTCCACCTTCGTGGCTCCGTATCTCGAACGCGGGGAAGGATGACTCATGGATTAAACGCAGACACATGGAGACTTTCGGAAGTTGGTTGCAAACACATCTTACAAATGACACCATTGTTGAAGATCAGCTGTACATGTTGGCCGGGTCACCATCTTCGACTATTGATAGTTTTCAAGGGTACGAGATAAATGGGAATACATTTTACACGATCGCCCAAGATAAGAAGAGCACCGACAAAACAGTGGTGTCCGCTTTGATACAACAAACGAGGATGGGCAAAACGACACATGATATGGTTACATAGAGGAGATATGGAAACTTGACTATGGACCTTCTTTTAAGGTCTCTTTGTTTAAGTGCAAATGGGTCAACGTGAATGGAGAAGGGGTAAAGGTAGACCCGTTGTACGGAATGATAACAATGGATCTCAACAATATTGGTTACAATGACGAACCATTCGTCCTAGCCAATGATGTAGCTCATGTCTTCTATGTGAAGGACATGTCCTCCAGACTGAAAAAAAGAAAAAATAAGCAAACAAATACATCATACGATGAGCCGAAGCATCACATTGTTCTTTCAGGAAAAAGAAACATCATGGGAGTCGAGGATAAGACAAACATGTCAGAATACTATAATAAGTTTGCTGAAATTCCGCCCTTCACAGTGAAAGCTGACCCAACCATCCCGTTAAATAATGAAGATGCTCCACGGTTATTGCCGAAGCGATCATACGCAAGGGACATAAGGTTCATGGACCATCTCTACAGGAAGAAAATTCAGAAGACTAGATAGGTATGTTGTTGATGATGTGTAATAATAAACATTCTAGGGTTTCGGTTGAAATGACCGGTGTTATGGCCAAATACATGGCATAGTTTGTTATAATGAGCCCATATTGCACACAAACATGCATCTTGGAAGCACGGACAATGTTGACGAAGGAATTTTTTTTTTAAACTGAATAAAAAAACAGTTTCCATTTTCGCTGTTTCAAAAATGGTTTTTCTTTGTAAATGACCTGCCACAAACATGTTGCAAAACTTGGAGGATTAATTTTGTAAACATGCTAGGACATGTGACATGAACAAATCAACAACTTTTTTTCTAATAAAAGATTTCCATCCACCTCTTTTGAAAATAACAAGTTTCTGTCGATTAAGGAGGAAACGGGACAAATTTGAACTACATGTGCCTCGTCATTTTCTCATGAATTTTGGAAAAAATCATTTTTAGGTACTCAACTACCTATTTCAATAGAGATCCAGAATGATTTGCTGAATATACAAACCCTAGGTATGAACGGTCATGCCCTCTGTCTTGACTTTCTCCTAAAACGGGCTGAAAAAATTACAGAAAAATAAAAAAAACCTAAATAACGCGAAACCTTCGCGTGGTGTCATTACATATGTCCTAGTATCCACCAAAAATAATAAACTTGGAATACGACAGTTCTGTTGAAAAAGTGTTCACAAAAAACAGCTATCTTCTCCTAACATTCTAGGGTTTCGGTTGAAATGACGGGTGTTATGGCCAAATACATGGCATAGTTTTTTATAATGAGCCCATATTGCACACAAACATGCATCTTGGAAGCACGGACAATGTTGATGAAGGAAGTTTTTTTTACTGAATAAAAAAACAATTTTCCATTTTCGGAGTGTCAGAAATGGTTTTTTTTGTGAAGAACCTACCACAAACATGTTGCAAAACTTGGGGGATTAATTTTGTAAATATGCTAGGACATGTGACATGCACAATTCAACAACTTGTTTTCTAATAAAAGATTTCCATCCACCTCTTTTGAAAATAAAAAGTTTCTGCCGATTCAGTTGGAAACGGGACAAATTTAAACTACATGTGCCTCGTAATTTGCTCATTAATTTTGAAAAAAAAAACTATTTTTAGGTACTCAACTACCTATTTCAATAGAGATCCAGAATGATTTACTGAATATACAACCCCTAGGTACGAACGGTCATACCCTTCGTCTTGACTTTCTCCTAAAACGGGCTGAGAAAATTCCAGAAAATTCAAAAAAAAAACCCTAAATAACGTGAGACCTTCACGTGGTGTCATTACATATGTCCTAGGATCCACCAAAAATAATAAATTTGGAATATGACAGTTCTGTTGAAAAAGTGTTCACAAAAACCAGCTATATCTTCCTAACATTCTAGGGTTTCGGTCGAAATGACGGGTGTTATGCAAAAATGCATGGCACAGTTTCTTATAATGAGCCCATATTGCACAAACATGAACCATTTTTCATTTTCGGAGTGTCGGAAATGATTTTTTCTGTGCAGGACCTACCACAAACATGTTGCAAAACTTGGGGAATTAATTTTGTAAACAAGCTAGGACATGTGACATGTACAAACCAACAACTTGTTTTCTAATAAAAGATTTCCAGCCACCTCTTTTGAAAATAACAAGTTTCTGCCGATTTAGTTGGAAACGGGACAAATTTGAACTATATGTGCCTCGTAATTTCCTCATGAATTTTGGAAAAATTCATTTTTAGGTACTCAACTACCTATTTCAATAGAGATCCAGAATAATTTGCTGAATATAAAACCCCTAGGTACAAACGGTCATGCCCTCCGTCTTGACTTTCTCCTAAAACAGGCTGAGAAAATTCCAGAAAACTCCAAAAAAAAAAACTAAATAACGCGTCAACTTCGCGTGGCGTCATTACATATGTCCTACCATCCACAAAAAATATTAAACTTGGAATATGACAGTTCTGTTGGAAAAGTGTTCAGAAAAAACAACTATCTCCTCCTAACATTCTAGGGTTTCGGTTGAAATGACGGGTGTTATGGCCCAATACATGGCATAACTTGTTATAATGAGCCCATATTGCACACAAACATTCATCTTGGAAGCATGGAAAATGTTGACTAAGGAAGTTTTTTTTACTGAATAAAAAAACCATTTTTCATTTTTGGAGTATGAGAAATGGTTTTTTTTTGTGAAGGACCTACCACAAACATGTTGCAAAACTTGGGGGATTAATTTTGTAAACATGCTAGGACATGTGATATGCACAAATCAACAACTTTTTTTCTAATAAAAGATTTCCATCCATCTCTTTTGAAAATAACAAGTTTCTGCCGATTCCGGTGGAAACAGGACAAATTTGAACTACATGTGCCTCGTAATTGGTTCATGAACTTTGGAAAAAATAATTTTTAGGTACTCAACTACCTATTTCAATAGAGATCCAGAATGATTTGCTGAATATACAACCCCAAGGTACGAACGGTCATGCCCTCCGTCTTGACTTTCTCCTAAAACGCGCTGAGAAAATTCTAGAAAATTCAAAAAAAGAACCCTAAATAGAGCGAGACCTTCACGTGGTGTCATTACATATGTCCTAGTATCCACCAAAAATAATAAAATTGGAATACCACACTTCTGTTGAAAAAGTGTTCACAAAAAACAGCTATCTCCTCCTAACATTCTAGGGTTTCAATTGAAATGACGGGTGTTATGGCCAAATACATGGCATAGTTGATTATAATGAGACCATATTGCACACAAACATGCATCTTGGAAGTACGGACAATGTTGACGAAGGAAGTTTTTTTTTAACTGAATAAAAAAATCATTTTTTATTTTCGGAGTGTCAGAAATGGTTTTTTTTGTGAAGTACTACCACAAACATGTTGCAAAAATTGGGAGATTAATTCTGTAAACATGCTAGGACATGTGACATGCACAAATCAACAAATTGTTTTCTAATAAAAGATTTCCATCCACCTCTTTTGAAAATAACAAGTTTCCGCCGATTGAAAATAACATGTTTTACCAACCAGGACTCAAGCGCTTGTGAGTCGTTGGATCAGGGGTGTGTTTCTTTCGAGCTCTTGTGAGCCGTTCGATCAGGGATATGGTGTGTTTCTTTCGAGCGCTTGTGAGCCATTGGATCAGGGGTGTTTCTTTCGAGCGCTTCTTAACTGTTGGATCGAAACCCTAGCACAACACTATGTGAATCAGAGGACCCTATATATAGCCCACGTCTCGGATTCCCTTCATACATCATTCAGTTCATCAACTGAATACAAATCATCCGGATTCGCCATCATACGTCCGACCGTGCTTTTGATATGCATATATGCACTCATGAGGAGCCACAGTCGTGCTGTATGATGGCGATATCGATTGTTTTGTTCTACATCCCCCATTAAAGGTTTGACAAAAGGTTTGATACATGATTCAGTTCATCGACCGAATACAAATCATCCGGATTCGCCATCATACATCCGACCGTGATTTTGATATGCGTATATGCACTCATGAGGATCCACAGTAGGGTTGTATGATGGCGATACAGATTGTTTTGTTCTACGTCCCCATTAAAGGTTTGATACATCATTCAGTTCATCGACCGAATACAAATCATGCGGATTCGCCATCATACGTCCGACCGTGCTTTTGATATGCATATATGCACTCATGAGGAGACACAGTTGGGCTGTATGATGGCGATACCGATTGTTTTGTTCTACATCCCCCATTAAAGGTTTGACAAAATGTTTGATACATCATTCAGTTCATCAATCGAATACAAATCATCCGGATTTGCCATCATAGGTCCGATCGTGCTTTTGATATGCATATATGCACTCATGACGAGCCACAGTCGGGTTGTATGATGGCGACACTTGGTATGCTAACTCCTAGCTTTTGGTGACATCCCGTCGCTCTGAAGCCCCTCCGCGGTGAAATTCTAGCCCCGCGGTGAAAACTACACCTTATCTGTCGCCCAAATGAGTTTTAAAACATCATAAGTGAGTTGAATTTAACTTTCTGATCATTTCGATATATAACTTGCAATTTTCAGAATTTATTGAATTATTTGATATTTTCTCCATTTCTTAAATGAATAATTCAAATATGTTTGAAAGTAATATATTTAGTTAGTTTATAATTTTCTAAATGTTTTGGTATCTTCTACATATTTTTCTCATTCTTAAACTAGGGAATATACAAATTCAAAATTTAAACAGGGCGGGAAAGTTTGCAAATATGAAAAAATTGTAAAACAGGGCATTCATCCCGGTTTTTGTAAACAACCGGGACGAATGCCCCTCTTCGCGCCGTTTCAGTGTCCCAGGGCATCCGTACCGGTTGTTTACAAAAATCGGTACAAATGAGTGGGGCATCCGTCCTGGTTATTGCGAACAACAGGGACGAATGAGGCATTCCGCCCGGCTGTTGGCAATAACCGGGATGAATTCCCGGGACTTAATAGTTTCGCCTTCCTCCTCCGCCCGCACTTGGTCATTTTGCAAAGGAACGGACAAGGAGACACAGACGCCACCAGGCTGCCCCCGTGCACCATCGTCGCCGTCCGGCCGCTGTCCGCCACGCTCGCGCCATCCCCGGTATTTCTCACGCGTCTAGGGTGAGCGCCTGCACCTCCTTGCCCCCTTTTCCCCCTCTCTTTCCCGCGGACGCGATAGGTACCGCTGGCCCGCCGCTCGCCATCGACGTCGGCGTTGCTCCGGTGAGAAATAGACGACTGTGCCGCCTCCTTTAGGTTCCTCTCGGTCACCTTGTCGACTGTGTCCCTCCTTTCGCTCGCACGTGCCCCGTAGAGCCTCCGTCGTCCGCCGGTGACGTCAGTTGACGACGAGATGACGTCACGCGGGCCCCAGTTTAGCTTGCGTGGCACCAACGTATCCCTGGGCCCGCTCTCCAGTGTGTGTGGCTGGGAGGCATACGGGTGAAAAACATTTCGGGTGGTCCCGTGTTTCGCTTGTGTGGCACCACCATGGCCCTGGGCCCTCAAGTCAGTGTGTCTGGCTGGGGTTCATATGAGTGAAAAAAGTTTCGGCTGATTTTAAAACAACAAAACAGATTCAATTGATTACTTGTAAATTTCATAGTAAATTGAAAAATGAACCAAATTTGATGATTCAAATTGCTATGTGTTGACCTCGAAGAGCTCTATCCTCTAGTACCATTTCTACATGTGGTTTATATATAATTTTAGCACTTAGTAAATTATTATAGAAATGATTTATTGAAAGCGAAAATTTTGAAATTCATAACTTGAGTTCTGTTTTTCCAAATTGATCAATTAAAGTGTCAATATGTTTGTATTAACAAACTCTACATATACATATTTTTTTTACATAATTGAAATAATTTTATTCTCTGTTTTAGATCTAGATGGCCATTGGGTACTTAGACATAACTTAAATTCTATAAATAATAAAAAAATGTTTTCTTAAGAAAAGTTGCTCCATTTGGTAACATTATACCATAGAGACCAGTACCCCAACCACTTGACCATAATAGAACTATTTCTATGAAGACTTGGCCAAATTTTCATACATATGTTTCATATCATGTTACCCTTGTCTTAGAAAATATTTTGCATATATGGTTTCATGTTATGTGGCTATTTTGGAACATGGCTTAGTCCTTAGTGAGGTTCAAACACTAGTACCATTGTTTTCCATCTACTTATCCACTCCCCTATTAGAAAACATGTGTTATTCCATAGAAAAACTGCTAAGTAATTTTTCTGCTAAAACCAGTGAAAAGTAGGGGATGCAAATAAATAGCTAATCAATTCCAAACTGTTTTGGTATCTATACTTCTTATAAAGCAAAACCCCACTAACATGCATTAATTATTTTTCTATCTCAACATGCATGCTATCCACATCATCCATCCTCTTAGCCAATCAATTATCTATGTCATCTCCACTAATATTTATTAATTATTACATGCAAGCTACATATCATACATTTCTTAAACCATCCATTTTGCAAACTAATGGTTTATAACATATATCGCAGGTCTATAAAATTTAGTATCTCGAGTATGATCAACCAAAATTTTCCTATTTCTTTACACTATGTAATGTATCATGCTGTTTATTTTTCCGAAAAGGAGGTTCAGACTCTTGGTCTCTGCATAAAAAAAAACACACACATGCCATTTACTTTAAGGGATCCCCGCCGCAACGCGCGGGGTATCCTTCTAGTTATTTTTAAACTGCTAAGTCATTTTATGTACTTGCAATTTTTAATTTGCAGAAAGTATGGACCCAAACATGAGAGACGAAGCCGCGGAAGACATACTAGCGGATTATATCCGCAGGGGCGGGGAAAACCACGATGTCGCACAGTGGATGAATAACTCCGGTGAGGGAGATCCGGAGCTCGCCCAAACAGACGATGATGGAGAAGCCGACGGCTCCGATCCAACTTTAGAAATTACACACTCTAGCGAGGTGCATATATATATATATATATATATATATATATATATATATATATATATATATATATATATATATATGTGTGTTAATTAAATGAAGCATCTGTTTTCTATATACATGTATTAACACTCTTTCTTATTTTAGCCATCCGGATCTAGCAAATCCACCAGAAAGGAAACTAAACGAGGTGCAACGAAGAAGTTGAAGGAGCATGAGAGGTACATGATCTAAAAGATCGCTGCAGACGGCACACCAGAGCTCTCCAAAGAAGTTGCCCAAAAATATGTGAAGCAATGCGGAGTGATTGTTAGAGACCACATCCCGATCACTGTTCGAGAGTGGAATAAGCCACGTCAGGGCGCCACAATCTCATATGTCGGCGACAATGCCAAAACAGCTCTTTTCAAAAAGATGATGCTTAATTTCACTCTGCCGATGCCGGAGGTGTGTCAGGATGAGGTGGATGAGAATGACGAGGATCCTGAAGTGATCTTTCAGCGGAAGGAAACAACCTTAGTGGAACTGGTCAAGTCGTTCACTTTAAAGAATATGGTCCAGCTATTAAACAACTGGAAGAAAACTTTGCACCTTAACTTTATCAGGAAAGATAGGACTCCGGATTTCACTGGGACGTATGATAAGATAAAAAATTTCTGGGCAGAATTTGCTTCATACAAGAAGTCAGAAGAAGCTCTGGAAAGGTCTAAAAGAAACGGGGCAAACGCTGCAAAAAAAATATATCACCATACTATGGGGCAAGCTGGCTACAGTGGTAGCATGCCTAAGTAAGATAAACTTGAGGACAACCTTATTGCTCAGGAGATCGAGCCAAAGGCACTCTTCTGGGACGAACGTACATGGTCTTGGTTTTTCGCCCATGGGGGCACGTTGGACTCAGAAGGAAAGTGCATCTATAACGTAAGACATGAAGAAAATCCTCTACCCATTGCAAGACTTAGAGAAGAAATACATGATCCTAAAGAGGGGAAGTTCCATCCGGATAGAGAGAACGACACGCTCACATGCGCCCTTGGGAACCCAGAACACTCTCGACGGACACAAGGCACAAGAGGCTCTGCTCCTTGGAAAAATGGGTTTTCCGCTGAGAAGAAGAAATATCCGGATAGAAGCCGCCAGAGGAAAAAGGATTTCCTGGAAGTTGAAGCACAGAGTCAGATAGACCGGTGGCAGAAAATTGACGAAGAATTAAAGCAGCAGCTGGAGCGAGGAGAGCGGTAGCAGGACCAAATTGACAGACTGACCTAGCAGCTCAGTTTTGCCCCGCATATGGTAGACGCTGCATTCGATAGTACCGGCGCCGCACCATCAAATAAGAAAAGTAGCATTGCTTCCATGCAGATCCAGGTTGATGACGATGATGCACCACAGATGATGCACCCGGTGGATGAAATAACGGAGTTGACATCTTGTGAGCTCCATGTGAAAGTCGTCAACATAACCATGAAGGCAGCGGTCGGCTTTCTGAGACCAATGGGCCCTGAACCTACTCACCACGGTCGGCCCGTTCCAGGGGCTACGCTGTTATCGGGGTGGATGAGGTTATGAGAGGATTGGAGCTGGTGAAGCTCGACTATCCTGAAGGTGAAGACGGGGAGGTGACTGAACTTGGAGACACCAAGAACTTGGCCATTGTATGGCCAAAGGAACACATCGTGCTTCCAAATTGGAAGCCACATCATCCTTCTCCGCCTCCTCAAGACCAGTCTCTGTCGTCTTCGTACTTTCCGCCTCGCGGCCGTCTCCAGCACATACGTCTATGCCACCTCGTCACCCGTCTCCACCCACGACCTCTCAGGGCAGCCAAAAGCGGAGGAGAACCACCGCATCACTGAAGCGTCAACTGTTGCCCCTACTAAAGGTACCTCATCAGAATCTATCCAAGTTACCTTACCACTATACTGATGAGCAAACCAAGGAGATCGAACATTCTGAATACGAGGCGTGGAAATCAAAGGAGAAGGCGCCGAAAGAGCCAGATTTTCCCCACACCAAAGAAGACAAAGCCCGAGCATTGAAAATGGTGAAGACTCTTTATCAACCCGAGCCGAGGCTGTCATCGGACTATGACCGCTCTATTGAGAAGTCACACAAGAAAACAGTGCGGTCAAAGAAGAGCAGTAGCTCAACCGGGAAGTGCGGGAAATCGGTTGACCAGCTCGGACAATAGAAGAATCAATCCATCCCCCCCCCCCCCCGCTCATAGTGCATTCGAATACCAAGGTGGGGCCGAGCACGGTGCAGGCGAGCAAGTTGCCCAGAGTTTATTGCACCATACGGAGAAGCGGTGCTGCTGCGGGTCTGTCCATTCAGGAGTATATGCTGACCTTATCAAACTTGGCCGATTCTGAATTAGCCTACAAATACCGGCACGGGCATCCTCTAGTCAGACCTGGGGAGGAAAATGATCTACCAACTAAAATGCTTACAGTGCATAATTGGTACATGCAAGCCTCGAAGGAATCAGAGGACTGGCTACCAATGGAAGATAAAGATGAGCATCACGGGTACGGAGAGAGGATTATCCTGATTCAGTTTTCAGAATTATTTCAGCTATTCCAGGAGCAGGCCCTCGACAAATCTATCGCCAGTGCCTATTGTCTGTAAGTATGTATTTCTGTACTTAATTAAGTCTCTAGCTAGCTCACCTTGTTCGTTGCATTTATAGTAACACTCGCTATATAATAATTGCAGAATAAAGATTCTCGAATACAAGAGAGGACGAATATATGACATTGGGTTCATTAACCCATATTGGGTTAATCATAAAACTATGGAAATAAAACCCAAGGACACAGAAGATGGTATTGTGATGGAGTTAAGGTTTCACGCTCACAAGAGGGAAATTCTTTTTCCTTACAACTTCAAGTGGGTGTTACTGTCTTGTAAATATTTTGTTTTCCTTAGTCGATGATAAGTGTATGACTGATGAGTTATGTTTGTGCAGCTTCCACTATATTCTGCTCATATTTGAAACTGACAAAGGAATAGTATCGGTAATGGACTCGAAAAATAAACCCCTTGAGCTGTGGGCCGACATGCAGCAAATGATCAAACGGTAATTTCAATCTTTATGACACTATATCGATAACTTTCGTTCATTTTCTGATAACTCCATTTGTTCATTTTCTTTGTCGGTCAGCGTTTGGAAACAGTTCACAAGAAAAGAACCTGGACCATGGAAAAAGGAGCTTACATTTAAACATACTCTAGTAAGTACTACTAGCTAGATCGCCACATCTACTTGATTCTAATTTTGATACCATTATAATGCTAGATTATTATTTTTATTGAAACCATGTTCTTGTAAAGTGCTTGGACCAGGGAGACGCGAACCACTTATGTGGATACTATGTCTGCGAGTTCATTCGTCAGACGACCTGCGCCAAGGACAGGGATTTCAAAAAACTTTGTGTACGTCAACAATCTCTTTTATCTTATTAATTACCATCTATTGACAATCCCTTATATATGTATTGACCACTCTTCTTTATATTAGATCGAACGGATGCGGGACGGTCTTCTCCCAAGGGATCGCATACGAGCAATTCAAGAGAAAATTTGCGGATTCTTGGATGCAGAGGTCATAAAGCCAGAAGGAGAATACTATTACACTTTCACAAGTTGACACTCGAATCCTTAAATGCATAGTATTAACTTGTATATTCGAGTCATGGTGCATACCTTGATGCATAGTACTTAATTGTATATTCGAGTCATGGTGCGTACTTAATTACTTTTATTTTTTTCAAGTATATATTCTAATGCGATCACCCGCTTCCCGATCGGTGGGGGCAGTCTCTTCTCCCCCGGTTCCTACTACAGCTTCCCCCCTCGCCAGTGAGAAAAAGAGCGTCGCGCCCTCTTCCTGGTCGGTGGGGGCAGCCTCTTCTCCCCCGGTACCTACTACGGCGGAGGTTGCCCCCGCCGCATCGCTCGGAGGCCCTAGCTCGTACATATAACATACGAAACCCTAAAAGGAAAACAAGAAATAGAAAAAATATATAATTTTCTGTCGCGGCAGAAAAATAGCCAAAATGCTTCCGCGGCAGCGGGAGCATTCATCCCGGTTGGTGTTAATAACCGGGACGAATAGTCCTGGCCAGGGGCCAAGCCCTAAGCGCCCACGTGGACGACCCATTCATCCCGGTTTTAACACAACCGGGACGAATGAGGGGGGGGGGCATTTGTGTCGGGGTCTCCATCCCGGTTGAGCAACCGGGACGAATATCCCTTAAAAAACCAGGACCAGAAGACTTGTTTCCATTAGTGCATCCTCGCCGCTCCATCCTAATTTAAATATTTGATCATTCTATTTTTTTTTGGAAATGGGGGTAGCCCTAGCCTCTGCATCGTGATGATGCACACAACTGATGTTTTTATATTGAAAATAAAACGTCACAATCCAGCCTCATACAACTCAAGCGTCATCCAGAATGGACAGACGAATCAACCAAAGAAAAACCGACAACTGGCTAAGACTAAATATATTGAAGCCTTCTAGTATGCTGCCAGCCACCCTGATTGTAGATAACCCGAACGACCTCCATCAGGCGAGAACATCCATACTCCATAAGCACCCGCTGCTCCAGCAGCAGAAGGAACGGCCACATTTGAATCTAGGAAGTGGCACGGTGAACTACCTGCAAAAAATGGAAACCTTTCGATTTGTTAAAAACAACATCATTTCTACAATTCCAAATAGCCCACACAAAAGCACAAGTTCCAATTTGTATGCGGCCTTTAGTTTTCCTGTCTATCCCATGAAGCCAGCCACCAAATATATGTTCAACACTAGTTGGTTGAGCTATGTTAAAAGTGAAATGAAGCAACCTCCATATATCACTCACAAATTGACAGGTAGCCAAGACCACAAGAGTCCTCAAGGTAGAGGTATGTAGAGGGAGAAATGGAAGGCTGACTCACGAAACTCTGTGAGAGGAGGATTACAACACATGGAAGTTGATCTCTCAGGAACAGCAATGGTGTCACCACACTATTTTCGTTTGTTTATTCTTAAATACCAAGACAACCCGCGAGACGGATCTAAAGGGCAAGCGGTTGGACGAACTACTCTATGGTTACCTGTGCTTAGAGCCATAGTGGATTACGGATGCATTGCCTACACACAACTAAATAGCATATGTATTAATTAATTTAAGTGGTTGCATTTTATCTTATTTATCACATGTTTATTAATGCACTGCTGCAGATGATACCTTAAGCCCTAACTTATTTTAATCATTGATCACAAACATATTTTACTAAAAAAATTGGTCCGCTAAAACGATAATTAATTAGAATTAATGTGGGTTCAACAATTTTCGTTATCAAGCGCATACTTCCTGGTTGGATAAATGTAGAGTCACTCGGAAAAGAATAACATACTACATTCGAAACCCGGATCGAAGCTATCAGTACATGTATATTGGATTCCAACCATGGATTGCTAGGGTCCGTCCTACTCAACCATAGACATGTAGCTCTGAGGGCCTGATTCATCAGCCAAATTTTTGGAATCCCTAGTTCACCCATCTGCATTCACATACAGACATGGTCCCAGGCCACGAGGCGGTGTTTACCTTGTCCATCTTATCTCTCGTTCCACAAGAATCCTAAGAGTATCTTCTGCATGGTGACCATCATAGGGAAAATCGGGATCGCCGCTAGTATCATCTTGACCAGCTCCATAGGCCCCCCTCTTTTCAGCAATCCAGCGCGCCAGCCGGTTAATTGCCAGGCTAAGCTCTCCACCAGGTACTGAAGTTGTGCCACTGTAGGTTTTCTAAGAGATAGCGGAAGTCCCAGGTATCTTATCAGAAATGGTAGCAATGAGCAGTGCAAAGAGTGCCCCACGAGGTTTGCCACCTCATCTCTATAGCGAATAAGATGTGTCGAGAATTTATCGAGGTTCGTCCGCAACCCCGACGCCACTCCGAAGTCCTCGAGAATGGCCGCAAAGACCAAGAAGTATCCAAGAGATTAGCGAAGGAAAGTCACCACGTCCTCAGCATAGATGGAGGTACGTTGTGGGAGACCATTGGATGCCAACAGTTTGAGAATGACCAGCTCTGTAGCTTTCTTAATAATTAGATGAAGAACTTCGATAACTATGATGAATAACCTCGGTGAAAGAGGATCCCCCGTCGTAGTCCTTGTATGTTATAGATCTTTCCGCCTGGCATCCCATTAAGAAAAATCCTAGCGGAAGAGGTGAATAACATAGCGCAAATCCACGCCATCTTACGATCGCCAAAACCCAGCTTCTATAGCACCTCTAGCAAGAAAGACCAGTTGACAGTGTCAAATGCTTTGGTGATTTCGAGCTTCAGACGGACTGATGGGGTCGATGAACTGTGGAGCTTCCGATTAGTGCCTCGCACAAGCACGAAGTTATCCTAGAGGCATCGACCATGAACAAAGGCACTCGGGTTGGATCCAATCAGATCGGAAATCACCGGGGAGAGGCGGGCACTTTCACCACCAACTTGGCAACACCATGAATCAGACTGATGGACGGAAGTCCCAAATTTCCTCAGCCCCTTCTTTGCTAACAATGTGACAAACGCTTTGTTGATAACTCCGAAACCCCTAGCATCGAGTTGGGAGAGTAAGTCGAAAGCCGCCATGACATCCACCTTAATGATATTCCAACATGTGCCGAAGAAGCGGTAGGAGAATCCGTCTGGACCGGGGAATTTATCAAGTGGCATTGCCCAAGATCCCCGTCCACACCTCTTCTTCCGTGAAGTCCCTCTCAAGGTGGAGAGAGAAAGGCTGGTCCACGTGAGTGGACAACAGCTCCTTGAAGAAGTCATCCACCGCAACTGCCTTGTCTGCATGCTCTGTGCGCCTTACGCCGTCCACCGTGAGATGATCGATGTAGTTCTTACGATGTGTGTGACTGGCTTGTAGGCGGAAAACTTCACTAATAACACGATTTGTACGGATGAAATTTTGGTTGGTCTTTAGAAAAAAGGAATCAAATAGGGAGAGAGTATATTCTTCGTCAATATGCTAATTAGAGGAAACACTGGTAGAAAAAAAGGCCTTCCATACGCCCCCATCAGTCCCCAAACTTTGCGCACCGTGACTAAAGGGGTTTTTGTCCCGGTTCGGGAGGAGACCCGCGACTGAAGGTCATGCGTCGCGGGTTGGGAAGCGCGTGGAGGGCTTTAATTCCGGTTGGCCTGGCCACCCGCGACTAATGATCCAGTCTGCTGGCCTCCCTGTCTTTAGTCCCGGTTGGCCTGGCCACCCGCGACTAAAGATACAAACTGCTCGCCTCCCGCGCGGCAGTTTTATTTCGCGAGCTAGAGGCAGAAGGCCATTGCTACAGTGCGCACCCGAGAGTCTCTGTTTCTTCTTCTCTCTTCTCTTCTTCCTCCACCAAGAACCCATGGGTTCCCAAGTTTGGAACACTCTCCGTGTGGCCACACCATGCCGCAAGAGTCTCGACGTGGCCTACACCAATATGTGCGATAGGCTCCCCGGTCTTCTTAAGCATTTGAGCAATCTCTATGAAGAAGCCGATGAACACCATAAGTTCTTCGGGCTTGATCTAGAGTATATGGCGAATCAACGGGATGTTGCCGTCATCCAGATTGCCTTCAAGGAGATCGTGTTGGTCTTCCAATGGGCAAGGTAACGCACACGTACAATCTCTCTTGTAGGATAGTGTTGCATTTTCGATTTGTTTGTTGCATTGGAAGAATACATGTGTTGCAACATATCTAACACGTGTTCTATTTTTGTTGTTGCAGTAGTTCAAAGCATTCTCCGGAACTTGTTGATTTTCTTGTCAATAAGGGGTACGACTTCTGCAGCGTTGACATCACTCAAGACCGGCAGAAGTTGATGCGCTTGGGTATTGTGATACCTGAAGATCACTACATTGATCTTCAGGACCTTATCCATTTTTATGAGTTGTACGGTCACAAGACCGGGATGGCTCCGATGGCAACTGCCTTCATCCACGCCGACTACAAAACCATGAAGTCTGGTTTCCCCTCCAAGAATCACATGTATTGGGGGAAGAACCCACTGGACCGGATCAACCTCGACTATGCAGCCATAGATGCATACGTTGCCTACGAGTTGTTCCACATCTACTCGACGGAGCTCGAGTAGATGGTGTTTGTGTACCGCATCTTGCGTTCGATATATGCATGTAATGGATATATTAGTATGTAATGGATATATTATTATGTAATGGATATTATTTCTATATTAATTGCTAGCTATATTATTTCTATATTATGTCAAACACACATTTCAAAACAAACAAACAAAAACACATCAAGAAAACAAACAAAAACACATCAAGAAAACAAAACAGAAAAACTACCGTTTCTATATATCTATTCACCAAAAACTATTGTTTCTATATCTGTTCACCAAAAATAAATCTAGAGGTCCAAAAATTAATCTAAGCCAGGAAAACATAGATCTAGTCAATACCAAACTCATCCAGTTGAATTTACTTAAAAATACATTTTTGAACTCATTCTAAAAATAATAGAAGAGCCTACTGGTCTTTTATTAAAAAGGATGGTATTTTCATTTGGTTGTTGACCTTGATGTGAGGCTAAGTGCTATGGATATATCTTTTCAATATATATCCAGAACATTTTAGTTTGTCCATTTTGGTTATGTATTTTAAAAGTTAGGTTCAAATCATTCTCACAGATAGTCATTGCCAAAACAGTTCTTGTGTCCAAAATAATAGTCGAAATTTGGATCTGCAAATTTTATATGGTTTAGATTTCATATGGTTTGGTTCATGAATTTTATCAGATTTTATTTTGCATTTAGGAAAGGGGAAAATGAATTAGTTTTATTTTCCTGAATTTTTTGATATATTATTTGTATTTTTAAGATTTTAAAATGTATTAGTTTTATTTTTCTGAATATTTTGATATATTATTTGTATTTTTAAGATTTTAAAATGAATTAGTTTTATTTTTCTGAATATTTTGATATATTAATAGTATTTTAAGATTTTAAAATGACTTAGTTTTATTTTTCTGAATATTTTTTAGAAATAATACAAATTAAAAAGTTAATGTTTATTTATTTATTCAAAATTATTAATTACATCATTTCTTTTGTTTATTAAAAGATTTATTTGAAATTCAGACAATAAAGAAATGTGGCATCGACCAACATGTTAATAGGATTGATATGATATTAGTATCACATACATGCGTGCGAAACACTTGGATGCGGACGGGATGGAACTCGGAAGTTAAGCGTGCTGGTGCTAGAGTAGTGGGAGGATGGGTGACCGAGCGGGAAGTTTGACCACGAGTAAGAAATTTGACTAGAGATAATTGTGCTTAGACACTAAGCAAATAATAAAAATTCTGAAAAAAAAAGGGAGTGAAAAATTGGAGTGAAAAAAAGGGAGTGAAAAAAAAGCGAGTGAAAAATAATTAGGAATTCAAATGAATCTATCTATCTATTATATACTAAAAGCAATATACGAGTATGCAATAGAGCCACCAGGTTGAGCCACATAGGTTAGAAATATATAATCCCTTGATTTTAATTTTGATGGTTAAGATTAAAAGAAGGTGAAGTTACGCACAACATTAATGTGTACAAGCAAGGCGTCTTCAACACGGACAACGAATCTAATTCCTTCCATGTGCAAAAAAAAAGAATAATCTAATTCCTTCCGTAAACGGTTTAAGCAAAGAAAAAAAAATTCTCTCTCCTCAACACGTACGTTCATGCTTAAGGAAAAAATCTTTACCTAATAATAAAAGCGTTAAGGCTTCCCTGGTTGGTTACTTGGTCGGTCAGTCCGTCATGAAAACTGCCCCCAAAGTTGGCATTAATTACCCACCCTGCCACCAATAATCTCTACTCTACCTAATAATAAAGGAACCAAGACTTCCTTTGTTGGTTACTTGGTTGGTTCGGTCCGTTGTTTGTACGAGTCGTTTATTTTGTTTCCTTTCTTTGTACATCAAAAGGTTTCGGCTTTGATTCTTTAATTGTATACGTATACTATTTCTGGCCGTCTGTGGTCCTGTTTCGGCCGTCGATTTTGGTCAGGCTGGCCCAACTGGTTTGTCTCCGAATTCTTTACTAGAATCCTGCTGGTTGCCGAGTCTAGAGAGGAAAGGAACCGTGAACCGTCTTTGCCAGAAATATTAACCCCACGTCAAACACTACGCCTCCTGTTTTAGTGCTCGTCTGCAACAGAACATTCCCAGAAAAAACATATCGGCGGGATATGTCCTCGGGCAACGAAGCCAACAATGGCGGCGACCCGGGTTCTTGAACATGCGCTCCTCCGTAGATCTCCTGGTATCCTCCGGCTAGATCTTCTGGTATCCTCCGGCTAGCAGCCGACGGCGGCGGAAACTCGACAGTGCTCCGGCTCTTCGTTGCGGGTCATGAGGGCTTCATATTGTCGTCGGCCAATTCTTTGTCCGCTGGTGCCCTGGCTTATCTCCCATCGCCAACAACAGCGCCGCCAGTGACAGCTAGACATCTTGTGCAACACCGGCCCCTTCTACGCCCTTGCTCGATCAATCAATAAAGCATTACGGCCGGCGGGCACCAACAGACGGCAAGAGCGGCGATGTACTAGGAACGGTAGAGCGCTCTGCCAACGCCTCGCTGCTACGTGCGCCTCCGACTGTTGTACTGCATGTGTTAGTTTCTGTCATTACTCGTATAGTAGATACTGTAATGCGATTGCTCATAGACAAATCTGACATTCTCTAGACTACTTGTCGTTATTAGAAAATATTTTCTCGGGTTTAATTAGTGGGGCGCATACGTAATAGACAGCATAATGCATGCATAGCTTTTCTGTGGACGAGGGACGTTGGATCCGTTCTCAAAGAAGAGGAATTAAATAGTTTATTGTGATAGTGCAAGAACTGGTTGTGTACTTGTGTTTATATATTTCTTGAAGAAGCAAATTTCTGATTTGATTTGTCCATATTAATAAGCCGGTATTTTTTTCGAGTTTGATGCAAATGCTCAGCTGACAGTGTAGAAACAATGCCTGGGCGAGATGGCCGTCATCTCGTCTGATCGAGCCAGAAGCTGACGGCCAGAAGAGCATGGCGCCGGCACCGTGGCGATCTGATGCTCACCCGCTGGGGTCGATCTCGTGGTACAAGGCAGCCGTGAGACCATGGCGGAGCACACGGATGGCGACGAGCAGCAGCGCAATGGATCATCGCCCTCCGCCGAGCAACTGAATCACTTCGTCCAATTATGTCGGTTCATCTGGGTTCTTCCTTTTCTCTATTTTTATATTTTCATCAAGGTGCACCATGTCTAATCCCACCCCAATATGGCTTAATTAATTCAGTTCATAATTGCAATGGAATGTATGCAACGAAGACAGAATCATGAAATATGGTCTATTTTTCCTACTGCATTTAATTAACACACGAGTTCTTTCATGTGTCTTCTCTGCCAAACAAAAATCGTGTCTTGTTAGGGATTACTTCAAACAATTGGAATTTTGTGGTGTGTTCTATATGACTTCTGGAAAGTAAAATCCATCTCCCATGAAAATGATAAATATGTAATTTTTAGGAATGACTTCAAACATTGGCTCGGTAATAGGCGTGTGCAAATCAGAGCAAACTGGACCATGGG
Source organism: Alopecurus myosuroides (assembly GCA_028641055.1). NCBI lineage: Eukaryota > Viridiplantae > Streptophyta > Magnoliopsida > Poales > Poaceae > Alopecurus > Alopecurus myosuroides. The sequence continues at coordinate 371,725,629 of CM054060.1, forward strand.
AATTCATTTTTTCTTTGATACTATAGTACCTGTGTTAAAAAAATCTATTTGTTTCTGTTTTTGTGAGCAGTCCATATTTCATATTTGGATCTGGTTCAAGCTAGAGTTGTTTGATGCTTCTTCCTGATCTGTAGTTTATTCATGATGGAATTTGGAAAATTACCTTTTAGGGCTGACTTCAAACATTGGTCCTCAAATAGGGGTGTGCAAATCAGAGAAAACTTGATCATGGGAATTCATTTTTTTTCTTGGATACTACAGTACCTGTGTTAAAAAAATCTATTTGTCTGTCTGTGTTTGTGAGCAGTCCATATTGGATCCGGTTCAAGCTAGAGTTGTTTGATGCTTCTTCCTGATTTGTAGTTTATATTCATGATGGAATTTGGAAATTTTATATAAGACAAGTTAATTTAGAGGCAACTCTTTCATGGTAAACATTATTTCTTAGAAGTCTATAGTACCTAGGGATATTGATGCTTCGCCTGGAAGAACTTGCGTCTTTCCCGTTGCAACGCACGGGCCTTTTTGCTAGTAAATCTAAAGCCCGCCATGAATATCCTTCTTTCCCGTTTCTGAAGTGTTCAACAAATTTAAGGAGGATCGGGAAGTTGAATAAGGATCACTGAGTGCTTCACGACGCGCGAGGGAAAGGTTTGTAGATTAATTATGCGAATCTGGTCTATTTGCTCCCATATAAATGATGGTTACGATCTGCAAAGAGCTGTCTCAATTGGCCAGATGGGCCGATCGATTTGTTTGGTGGGTTGCGTAAGTACTAACACGGGAAAGCAGGAGGAGGGTTGGTATTACAAGTCACGAGGCTTTCTGTCAGTACCCACCAGGTATCTACTCATAAGACAAAGGTCTACGCAACATGTTAAATCCATTGCCTCCAGTATATTTGATTTCTTTCTTCCAGTCCATTAGATAGTTCATGGTAAGATTGCAATGCCGCTACTCCCATCTTAGAAAGTACACCACATGACTCAGATTATTTTCACTCTGGTAGTCTAAGATGATTGGTAGCAAAACCAGAGATAATACATCTGGTAGTCTAAGATCATCCGGCTAGACCGGCACTGCAAATTTAATTTATTAATTCCTCTCTCTATATTGCAGAAGAAAAAATAATTTCAGTCACCCTAATTACCACACTTGGATTCCATTGCATTCTTCAGACAGGCGTAGAGTAGCAACATAGGTTACTGCTTCGATAATCCAATGGAAGATAATCATAGTTCATCCATTTGGGACAGAAGGTAGTCTATAGTTAGTTTGGATGTTAAACAGTATACTGTGGATATCATATTAAGATTTTCTTTTGCATGGTTTTATGGTTAAAAAATATGCGCAGATACAAGATGGTGCAGCATGGTGGTTAGTGCGACCGAAGAATTACTAGATATTTTCCACTGCACATTTTTAGTGTTTATTACCACTCAAATTAGTAAAAGAGAATTTAATACAGGAGCTGTAGTTATATGCATGAAAAAAGATCCCTGGATAGTAGATTCTTAGTTTATAATTTTGATAGCTCAAATACAATAATGTTGTAAGTTTAATACAGAAAAATTAATGTTTCAATCGATAATCTTTAACTCAAAATTAGCTTCTCCGGATCATTACCATTTTAATTCTGCTAGGAAACTGTGCCATTGACCTTCAAATGGGTCTTACTCTCAATAGTTTACTTTATATCTCCAATAAAAAAAATTGTTTGCGAGAGAAGTAAAATATTGTGTCGACTTATATAGGCGAAAATCATTTCTTATGTTAACACTCAACCTATCATATGGGTTCAAGAATTAAAGCGTGATAAAAATGTATTATGCGCAATAAGTAAAGCAAGATACATAATAGAAAAACGAAATTCTAATAATTGTAAGTGAAATATCTGGTGGATCCTCTTCATAATTGCATCTAAACGAAGCATAACCATTCAATCTTTATATATATACATAAACACCGCATTCGTTAAATCGTCGTAATTGTCCTAAAGTTATCACAATACCATATCATATTTGTTATATATTAAGAAATATGCATACATGTTAGAACTTGATGATTATTCCTAAAAAAATAATACTGGGTAGATCTTTGTGATTAAACTAAATCAATCACAAGTTATTGTATGAGAGAGATAAAGGAAATATATAATATTCCTATCTTCCGTGCAAAATAAATGTCACTCAAGAAAATTTGCACCGAGACTTCTTTACCTTGTATTATCACTTTCGACAACATATATCTCGTAATTTTAGTAAAGTGTTAAGAAATTATAATATTTTATTCTTTGTTGGCAACATTCATCTCCAGAATAATGGACAAAGTTGCATCTTAGAGCCATGGCAAAATCTTCATGTATTCTAGAAAAGTGAGAGAACAATGTGTATTTTAAAATGGATGAAGTAAATGAGAGGAGGAACGGAAAAAAGGACCATACATTTCCTATTATTTAGGCGCGCTGCTCATGACTTATGATAGAAGTTTTAATCAATGTTTATTAATTAAATGATTTTGCTACCCATTCGAAAGGCCATCTACACATCATCGTGCCATTTATTAAGTGAACCTTAATCATAAATTGGATTCTGGCTCACATATTTTTTGAACTAGAAGGATACCCCGTGCATTACGGCGGGGATCCCTTAAATTAAACAACCCTGCTATACGTACGAGGAAATCTGTACGATTTGCGCCCGACTCTCCACATCAACCGTCGGCATGTAAGGCTTGAGCAACGTATACCATTGGATGCAGCGTGATTGTTGTCGTACATGTTTCGTCGGATGCACACCAGTTTCGTAATGTAAATGACATGTGTGTTTTTTTATGCAGAGACCAAGGGTCTGAACCTCCTTTTCGAAAAAATAAACAACATGATACATTACATAGTCTAAAGAAAAATGAAATTTTTGGTTGCTCATAATCGAGATACTAAATTTTATAAACATGCGATACATATTATAAACCATTACTTTGCAAAATGGATGGTTTAAGAAATGTATGATATGTAGCTAGCATGTAATAATTAATAAATATTAGTGGAGATGACATGGATAATTAATTGGCTAAGAGGATGGATGATGTGGATAGCTTGCATGTTGAGATCGAAAAATAATTAATGCGTGTTAATGGGGTTTTGCTTTATAAAAAGTATAGTTGTACTAATTATCATTAGAAAATTAGCTGGTATGAAATAATATAACATAAAATTCATCGGCTACCTCACAGTGAGATGGTCAATTCCGTGCGCTAACTAAGATAATTTACAAATATTACAAATGAACATTAATGTGCTCCTTCTAAAATGGCATAATCTGTAGACACCTGCAAAAGTAAATTTTATTTAAATTAGTTTCCCTAAGTGTGATACACGTAGCAGAACTTTTAGGGTGACTATAGAACCATATATAATTTCTTAAAAAATATTATACACCAACTACAAATATATCTTCAGCCACTTTTGATAAACTAACTATGAGATGCCCTCGCATTTGCGAGGGCCACCATGCTAGTTAAAGAAATAACGAAATAGCATGTAGTTCCGGTTCGTGTGGCCAACCAGGACTAAAGGTCCTCCGCCCCCGGCGCACGCCACCCGCCCACGTGGACGGGACTTTAGCCGCGGTTCGTAAGAGGGGGCGACTAAAGGGGGGGCCTTTAGTCGCGTTTATTTAGTCCCGGTTGCGCGGACGGGATTAATGGTCTTTGCGAACCGGGACTATAGACCTATTTTCTACGGGTAAAAACATTCGTCTTGTCGTTTGGACTTCATGGGTATGTGTTTTGTTTGTTCCCAGTGTATGCAGTCCGCTGCGCTCAGAAGGCACCATCGGTGTGCGCGGTCTGCCTACCTGGCTGCTTCTTTTGTCGCTGTTGTGGCCACTGTACAGGGGTGTGATGAGCAACAGGGAACGATTTAGAAACCGGGCCGCATCAGCATCTACATCTAGCAAAACGCAAAAGGAGTGGGGAAGAAACATGAAGCACGCGTGCATCCTGTTTTGTTGGTTGGGGGTTGCAGCTTGCAACTACGCTGGCTGTGGCTGATCTGCCAGTTTGACTGCCTTTATTTAAGCCGTGCCCCCAGTCTTGTTCGCACATGAATCTGAAAGCATATTTGACCTTGCGTTCGACCTTGAGCTAACATTTCAAAATTGTTTTGATTTTCTCTGATCCGCCGGCGGTCTTTGTATCCAGAGATGGCATCAAAATGCACATGAACGTGTGAGAAAATGGCAGTGACCAGTGAGCGTGGCCTGTCCGCACCGACGCGCGGCCTCTGTGCTCCACCCGTGTTCTCTTGCTCGGCCGTGTTCTGCAAATGTCCTTTAAAAAATAGTAGAGATAGAGAATATAGAACGCATGTGTTTGTGGGTTTTTATTTTATAACATACATAGTTACACTTTCTTAATACGTCCTCCCTTCGGAATTAGTTGACATATGTTTGTCCAAATATAGATGTATCTGAACATATTGTACTGTGTAGTTACATTTGTATGTAGACAAACCAGGCGATTCACTCTTTTGGGCTGACATGATGGCGACGAGTAAATTCTACTTTCATAAAAGATGGATCTGAAATCAGGTCTGGGAGGATAAATGACTTGGTACTACCACCTTCCGTGAACAATATCCAGTTTTATATAACATAGTCTTGGCAGGTCACAAAAGCGATACTCTCGTTAAGGTGTTGGAACAGAGTCCACCCGCGTTGTCGTTCTGAAGGGACCTTGTTAGGCCTCGACTAACATCTTGGAATGTGTATACAGCGGTTTACATTAGTCTATCACTGCAACCCGATGATTTTCGCTGGAATTTACAAACTAATGGTAAGTTCATAGTGGACTCTATGTATAAAGCCATAATTCAGATGGATGGGCTAGTGGATAACAATAAGAAAATTTGAAAAATGAGGATTGCCCTTAAAAACAAGGTCTTTGCATGGTACCTTCGTCGGTAGTTATTCTCTTTAAAGATAATCTTGCAAAACGCAATTGGCATGAAAGTCGCCGTTCTCCCATTCTCGCCTCCTCCTTCTCGCCGCGCTCGCTCTCGCCACTCTCGTCGCACACACCTAGCAACGATGCCTCGTCGCCACTCTCCACCGTACTGGGATGCGTGGCCCGAGGAACAGCAGCCGGCGCAGGAGGTGGCGCCCGAGCAACAGCCGGCGCAGGGAGCGGTGGCGCCTGAGCAGCAGCCGGCGCAGGGAGTGGTGGCGCCCGAGCAGCAGCCCGCCCAGGAAGAGCTGGCGCCCGAGCAGCAGCCCGCCCAGGAAGAGCTGGCGCCCGAGCAGCAGCCGGCGCAGGCTGCCCGGTGCTGGAGGAGGGAACGGAGGAGGCAGCCCGTGTGGCCCAAGCAGCACGCGGCCTACCTCTCCTTCGAGACCGCGCGGAACGAGGAAGCGTTCCACCAAGTCCGCGGCGGCTTCGAACAGGCGGCGGCGGCGGCCGAGGCTGCCGCCATTCGGGCATCTCTGGAGACCCACCGGAGGGAGGCGACGGAGCGCGCGGTCTACCGGCAGCTAGCCGAAGACATGGCGTCGGCCGAGCAGCTGGTGCTCATCGCGTAGTACGAGGACGACCGGCGGCAGGTGGCGCTGCAGAGCGAGCGGCGCAACCGCCAGCCCTCTGAGCAGGCGCAGCTGCACCGGCTGTGGGTGCAAGGCCGGGCGGAGCGGCAGCTCGCCATGGTGGCGAAGGACGACCGCGAAGCTGGCCCCTCCAACCGGCCGGCCTACGACGACCGCTAGGAGGACGACGATGAAGACGACGATGCCTAGAGTAGTCGCCGCCGTAGCTTTTAATTTTTCGCAATGTTTTCTATGTTTTAGTTTAAATTTGCGTCGAATCAATAAAAATTTCTATGTTTTATTTAAACTTTTGCGTCGAAATGTATGAAATTTGCGTGAATCAATAATATGCGCCGAATTTCAAATCTCGGGTTTTTTGGGCCGAAAGTTGGGCTCGGGGGGCGACTGGGAAGCCTGCCCCCCCCCCCAGGTTCCAGATTAGCGCCGTTTGACGCCGTGACGGCCCCAAAACGACGGTGTTTTGGGCCCTGGGGTGACGCAACGACTGGAGATGCCCTTATCTCAGAGCCCATGTGCAACATGCGTATCGTAGCTGTCGCGGTGTGAGATCCAATCTTTACGAAACATAGAGTCATGATTTCAGCTGTTTTGGTTGCGGTAATCTGCATCTATAAATACAGGCACAAGGAACCTTAATTACGCCGTCATGATCTAGGTCAACTCGCTGCAGCAGAACGACTCCTGGGTGCAGTTCAAGTGCATACTTTTTTCACACTGCTCCGTATCCTTCCTAGCCGCCGGCCCTCAGCCGTATCGCTCACCTCGGACAACATGATCAGAGACTGAGCCAGGTTCGTCGATGACAAGATGGTGGACGCGGAGATTCTACAACGCCGTTTATCTAGTCCATTCCTTTGTTGGAGATCCGTGCTACAGGACGTTTTCCAATTACAACCTGTACTTGTCCACTTCTTCGCACCTATACTTTGTTGGAGAGCCGAAGGATGACATGTACACCTCAGGTCTCCGTCCCCAACCTCGTGACACCACCGGGCACCAGATCGACGCTAGTGTAGGCGGGGCCGTCGCCGATGGAATTGGATCTGATGCTGGTCTCATCCGTCTGTTCCCCATGCTCGTCTGTTGGCGCCAAGCCCATCCAATCAAAAAGAAAGTGTAAGATGTGTGTTACAAAATAGGAGGGACCTTTTGCTACAAACTGGATCTACTTGAGGGGTTCTGTTGCAACTTAACACTCACGTGTGGGGAAGAGCAAGCTGAAAAGCAAGTCAGTAAACCGAATCTGCATGCATCTTAGACGTTCCAAACAAGGCCGAGACCCGAACGAGGTTGTAGAGTAGCATTTCTGCAAGATGGTGTGCTCAGATTGAAAAGCGCAACCGCTCGACCACGCTCAACTGCAACATGAAAGACTACAACGGCCACTAGTGCAGAACAGGGCATTAGTCCTGGTTGGAAAGGGTCTTATGCCCCGCCTTCCCAACCGGATTTGCCAAACCAAGGCTAACGCCCGCCTTCCCAACCGGATTTGCCAAACCAAGGCTAACGGTCCCCTTATGTCCCGGTGGGCTTATCAACCGAGGTAAAAAGCGTGCACACGTTGGCTCTGCTCAGCGAGCAGACCGGCGCCCTTTTACCCCGGGCAAAAAGGTTCTCTGTTTTTTTAGCTGTTTTTCTGTTCTCTGCAGTAGATTAGAAATTCTATTTTCTTTTATGTTTTCCTATTCTCTGCGCTAAACATTTATAGTAAGAAAGATGAAAAATTACCGAACAAAAACACAGATGAAAACTAACAATAACATAAACATATAGTCTGTCACGAATACAAATATTGTTCGACACGATGACATAATTAAACATAGTTCGACACAAATATAGTTCGACACAAATATAGTACGACATATAAATAGAGCGACACAAACATACTACGCCTCGGCGTCGGAGACAGTCTTGCCCGAGCTAGACTCCCCGGAGTCAGACTTCTTAGCCTCGGAGGCGGAGCTGCTGTCAGACGAGCTATCCTGGCAGCAAGGGGTTCAGACTAAGGTGTCGTCGAAGATCTTCACCTCCAGCACGTCCACCTCCTCGTCGTTGATGTACCTGAATGTGAGCATGTTGCCCGCATTTAGATTGTGCATGCGCGCGAACTGCCCCACCCATGGCGCAGGTAGAGGTCATCGTCACGTTGCTGCAGGACCACGTGCACGGGCTCGTTGTCGCAGCCCTCCAACCGGACGCTGAAACTAAAGGGCCCCTTGCGCTCGAGGAGGATCGGCGATATCTTATGTGGAAGACGAAGCCTGTTCCGCAGTGGGTGGAACAGGTGGACGTAGAACTCCGGTAGCCGGAGACCGTCATCCTCCTCCTCCTCCTCCGCCGCCGCAGCCTCCTCCGCCACAGCAACAGCGTCGCGCCGTTTACGGCGTGTTGACCCCCTGTGCAGCGCTTGCTGCCCCCCGTGCTCCGCGTCCACGTCCACGAGTAGGAGGCGTCGCTTCCTCCTCCTTGCTGGCTACGACGCCACCACCACGTGCATGCGATGCACGCGATCCACGTGGACGTCCACCACGTTGTACGAGAGTGATTTCTTCGACGGGGACGGCGCCGCGCCCACCGGTTGCACGCAAACTGCGTCGGGGAGGTCTCGTCATGGCTAAAAAAATTATAACATCAAAAGTAATTTTCATAGTCGCACTAACTAATAGCATCAATTTCATCAGTTCGCAACAATTGCATATAATCTAATAAATATATAGCTAATAGCATCCATTTCATCAAAATTGCTTATAGATAATAGTTAATGGTACTTACAGCTAAACTAGTTAGAAAAAAGAGTAACTATATGTTCGGATCCTCATTTCAATTATAAAATCAACATTGATGAAATATTTAAACGTATCAATACACAAGAGTTACATAGCTCGGGTTCATTTTATTTAATCCTAGTACATCACGATCGAATAATATCACTTATACATATTCATGAAACATCTCTCAAACTAATTAACTCCGACCGGGTCCTAAGCCGCGGGGTGCTGAGTCGCGGGTTCTACGCATGCATAGGTAAGGGACCCTCACAGGGTCATAGCTCACGTGGTAAGTAACCCTCCGAATAATCGACCAATCGCTGCTATACTCCTATCGAGTAAGTACATGTAGCGACGGACGTGCTCGTCCTCCTCCTACGCATATGTACCACCTCCTCAGGAGCCGGCTCTCTCCACACCGACCGTGGCCCAGACGATCGCCACCAAAGAATATCCGGGTTGACCACGTCACCCGGATTTCCCACCAAGCCGCGTGTCCCGGTAGCAAGGACCTCCCAGTGCCATCCCGGTGGGGCCCAGTCCCGGATATCGCCCGTCGGGTCCAACAGAGAGATCGTCGCCAAGAAAAATAAACTAAAAACAGTCTGAACTAAGTAAATATTCCTAATTAAGTAAAAATTCACTAACTAAAAATTCTACTAATTATAAACATTCAGTAAGTAAATTTCTAAACTAAAATTCCTATATTATAAAATTCATCTAATGGTACTAATTCCAAGATCTAAATTTTTTCCTCTAAACCTCTAACTAATCTTTTTCTCTCTCAGTGATCTAATAGCTAAACTAATTTTTTTTTCTCTCTAAGTGAGCTAATGGTACTAACAGTACCTAATACTAACATCACCATATTACTAACAGTGCTAATATTAATCTAACACTAATACTAACAATGTAATTAAATTAATTAACTAAAAAAAATTACAATTGTGGAGGAGTCAATCTCACCTTGAGGAGGAGGGCACGACGGCGAGGAGGAGGCCTTGGGCGCGGGAGGAACGCGAGGAGGCCGGTGGCGATCTCTCGGGCGGCACCCTGTCGGAGAGAAAATCATCACCAGAGGCTTCAACTTCACCATGCGTGCCTCCGGAGTGATGCGTGAGTAGTTCATCTCTGGACTACGGGTCCATAGCAGTAGCTAGATGGTTGTCTCCTCCTCATATGCCTCCATGTTTATATCTCGTGAGTTGCCTATGATGATCGATATTGATCTTATGTAATTCTATATGCCGTGTTTGCTAGGATCAAATGAATATTGACGTTATGCCAAGTTGATTATAGTATTTATTGCATATGTTATTTGTGATCTTGCATGCTTTCCGTTGCTAGTGGTTGCTATGGCCAAGTAGTTGCTAGTGACTCCAAGAGGGAGTATTTATGCTTGATAGTTGGTTCATGCCTCCTTGTTGCCTTGCTCGAGTGACAGAAATGTGAAGGGGGGATGTGTTGTTGCCATTAGGGAGAAAATAGCGGTGAGAGTGCCCGCGTGCATAATCATTGCTTACATTACACACTTTGTTTAATGCAATTATCTGTTGCTTGCAACTTAATACCTAAGGGGGTTCGGATGATAACCTGAGGATGAACTATTAGTCTGTTAGAGTACGTGATGGGCTTGGGCCCATTAGTCTTAGGGTTTGCTTAGGGGTCAAGTAAGCCTTGCTTGGGAGTCAAGTAGACCTCTCTATATATGGAGAGGAGATGTATCAATCTAATCAAGCAAGAATTAAGAAGGAAAACCCTTCTCCTCTTGCCCGGCCGTGGGAAAGGATCCCCACGGCCGGCTCTCTCGTGCCCTCGCAGCTCTCTCTCCCGCTCAAACCCTAGCAACCATAACATTCACGGCGCCAGTCATCACGTTCCATCATGGGATACCCTACGACGGGACTGCGACGACCTCGTTCCCAGCAGCGCCACCGCCGTCCCATGACAATCCCATCCAACCGATCAAGTTCCAGCCGTCGCCGTCACCGCGTCCGGCTTGGATCGCTATAGACGACGTGTCAGCGGCGGTGAGGCTGCAGGCTGTTGCGCGCGGCCTCCTAGCGCGTCGGCATGTGCGGGAGATGGGTGATTTGCAGCTGCAGCTCCTCCAAGTTGCGCTTCGCGGTGCAACGGACCTCGATCTCGTCCGCTGCGTGGGCAATATTGGGCATGCGGTGCGGAGGGCATGTTGTTTTTCCCATGGGCGGCGACCTTCAGCCGGCGGGGAGAAGACATGGTGTCACCAACAGGAGCGCACTGCATTCCGCCGCCGGCCGCCGCGAGGGAACCCTTGGTCCCGATGGCGTCTTTGGGATCCAGGGGGCTGCAAACGCACAAGATCGACGCGCGGAGGATTCTCTTATCGTTCGGAGTCAAAAATAAAGAGTCGGAGTCTCATTCGGGCTAGCTTATTTCAGGTCAATAAAATAGGCCGAGATGTAAAAGGCTTGTTTTTTTAGGCGTTAGGTTTGTGTGGGGTCGAATCATCGTCAGGTTGCAGCTCGAGGACGATCTGCATGTCCAGGTGGGGTGTAGTGTTAGAGTACATGATGGGCTTGGGCCCATTAGTCTTAGGGTTTGCTTAGGGGTCAAGTAAGCCTTGCTTGGGAGTCAAGTAGACCTCTCTATATATGGAGAGGAGATGTATCAATCTAATCAAGCAAGAATTAAGAAGGAAAACCCTTCTCCTCTTGCCCGGCCGTGGGAAAGGATCCCCACGGCCGGCTCTCTCGTGCCCTCGCAGCTCTCTCTCCCCCGCTCAAACCCTAGCAACCATAACATAGTCATAGATGCAGATGGATGTCGGTCTATGTATCTTGTTGTAATGCCCGCACTGAATATCATAGTAATCATCATGTTATAATATGCACTACGGTGCAACCTTTATTTGTCAATTGTCCAGCTGTAATTTGTTCACCTAGCATGCTATCTTTTATGGAGAGACACCACTAGTGAACCTATGAAACCTGGTCCATTTTCCATACTGTTAAACAAACCACAATAATTTCCTGCTCTCTCTACTTTCTGCAAGCATTCAACTGTTTTCCACATTATACGTCTAATCTTTGTTTTCAACAAGACCGGTGAGATTGACAACCTCACTGTACCGTTGGGGCAAAGTAGTTTGGTTACGTTGTGTGCAGGTTCCACGTTGTTGCTCACGCCGGTGAAGCGTCAGCACCACCGTCAGTGGAATCAACCTTCCGAAGGTCCTCCTTCTCCTACTGGATTGATAACTTTGGTTCTTAACTAAGGGGAAAACTCCTACCGATGTGCTCATCACACCCTCCTGTTGGGGTATCCTAACGAGTGCAAGATCTGCACCATCACTCCCCACCCCGGAATCGCATGGAAAAATTTCTCCCGCAACCACGAGTGTACCTGTTCGCTTCCGAGAAAGAAAGGACCTCATTTGGCGTCTCTCCTGCACGAAGCGGGAGGAGAGCGCTAGACCTCCAGCCACGTCTTCCTCCCTCCCGTCGGCCCTCCTCCCTCCGGTCGGTAGGAGCGTCCTTCCTGCAATCCTCCTTTCGTCCTTCTTCAACCTCCTCTCTCCTCTTCGTTTTTCCAGCAAAAACCCTAGATCGCTGGCGGAGAGGAGCCATGGCGGCGGCCAGAGGTCAAGGACGGTGGGGATTGGGGCGTTGTTCTCCTTTGAATCTCGCCACCACGCCTGTGTTGCTCTCCCTCCTGCCCTCCTCTCCCTCCCGCATCTGCTCGCCCTCCTCCTCAAACGGTCGGCCATAGCGGCGGCCACAGGTCACAGACGACAGGATTGGGGCCTCGCTAGCCCCTGCTTACCTCCTCTCCCTCCGATGCATCTTTGAACCTGCTGCCACTAGTTCTCTGTATCCTTCCGATGCAATGTTGCAGTTTTCAGGAAGAGTGCCGAGTGGCTACGACTCCCGCTGACCTCCTTTTTTTTAGATAATTGAACCAATTATCTTTTATGTGTGTACTGTGACCTTTTACGGAACATTTTAATGATACAATGCATGTATGCAAAATAATTGTCTAAACTCAAAAACCATATGATTTCATTGTTTGTACATCCAAACATGAATTTGAATTGGATGCTATTCTGTGATTCCAAAAGTAAAATTCATGCACAACCAAACAATTGAATTTGAATTGGACCTCATTTCTTTTCCATCTTTGATTTGGAATTCATGGTCCAATTCAATTTCAACCGGTTTTTCCTACGTCCTATTAACGACTTCTCATTTTGTAAGATACTAGCACAACACCCGTGCGTTGCAACGGGTTAAGAAATGATAAACATTTTTTTATAAATTATAAGATAGATAGTTAGGAAGAAAAACTGATGTTGCGGCTTGCTATTTGGAATAGTCTTCGGACCCTTATTATATGAAGCCTGAATAATCTTTTGATATTTGTCCTAGAAATTAAAAGTACCACTCAGAAGAGTTGTTGCAGCTAAATTTAAATTGGTGAACATATATTGAAGATTAGATAGTAATAATAAAATTAAAGTTGCAAGCCTGGGCTTACGACCTAACAAAAAATCCATGAGGTGGCCATACCATATTGTTATCAGTAATTATACCAAGGAAAAAGCTTCCAGGTTTGAGCGGTGATGATACGATGCAACTCAGTTTTAAAGCATAACTATTTTTCAATCTTTGTGAAGTTTCTTTGTGTGCTGCTCGCTTTCAAAGCATACTTATCTTTCAGTAATACGGATAAACTCTAATGATACGTATTCTAGATGGGAGAAAAACCAACTTGCTTGTAAATTCTGCATGCAGCAAAGTATACCTGCTTGGATGCCCTTTTCTTGCAAATGAGCTACGAAGTTATCCAGTTATACAAATCCATCATAACTCTCAGGTTTGAACCCTTCAATGTGCAAGTAGGAAGAGGTGGAGGAAAGGAGATTACATCAAAAGGGTTCAGATCAGTGGTGAACTGCTTCTGTTTGTTCTCTCATAGTTCAGCGGCATCACCGGCAGCCGACGCAGAAACATCTATCATATTCATCAGTAGATTGACTGCAGCTTGTTATTTAGGTAGTCTAAACAAAGTAGGTAAGAAGGGGCTCAACTTGTAATGAGCAAGCCTACGATTTCCCATGTAGTGGCCAATATGGGCATCACCCGATTTGTGTGCATCAGCTCCTCCGTTGCAGTACATGTCACAGACCTTCAACATTTTACAATGGGCAAAAGCAAGCTAGTAGGGCTACAGCAGGAGCAGGGTGAGGCCGGCCGGAGTGTCTTCTGGCGTGGTATGCCAATTCTGAGCAGGCGTGGTAGAGCTCGGAGGGATACAGGAATAGAACTTGTCGTTTCCCTGGTTCTGAGCGACGATGCACGGGCTCATGCTTTGAGGGTGTAAGAGCTGTTGCTGGAGGTTGACGTCACCGTGGCCGTCCGATGCAGGGAAGAGGAGCAGCCCGTTCCCATTTAAGTTCCCTCAGCGCGAGAAGGGTTGGAACAAGTCTCTCCGCCCTGGACGCAGAGCTCGCAGTTCGCGCATCTGCGCGTGAGCTCGACATCCGTCGAGAAATTCACGGAGGCCGGACCTAGGCAGGAGGTCACCGGATCCGAGCGCCGGAGGAGGAGAAGGCTCCAGGTCGAATTTATTCATCCAGGGAGCTTCCATGGAGGATTTGAGCAGTTCGGGGGAGAGATAGAGGGCAGTGCTACGGCCGGCGGCGGTGCACGGGATCTGGATAGGGTGCAGGGAGGGAGAGGAAGGAGGTGGAGGGAACGGCGGTGGACGCGTTTTTTTTTCTTTTTTCAGTGATGGAGGACGGTAGCTTTTGGACTGCGGGTTGATACTTAGTTTTTTCAAGGACTAAACTGAAAAACTGGTGACGCACGACGTACTAGTCGTTAGCAAACATTATATAGTAGAGATATATAGATATATTATTTTATAAATATAGTAAACAGAGAAGATAGAGAAAGAGATTCTCACAATATCTCATCCGTTCTTTCCCATAAAGAAAAGACAGCGAGCGTTGCATGTCCACTGCTCATCCGTTGTCCTAGGCCTCCCACCTTGCCGCCGTCGCTTCTGCAGCGAGAGATGGAGGGTGCCATGCTCTGCGCCGCTAACCACGCGCCGCTCACGCCCATCTCCTTCCTGGAGCGCTCCGCGCTCATCTATCCGGACCGTTCTGCCATCGTTTCCGCCGACGGCGACGCGCCGCCGCGGACTTGGAGGGAGACCCGGGCCCGCTGCCTCCGCCTCGCCGCCGCCCTCGCCAGCCTCGGCGTCCAGCGCCGCGATGTGGTAAGATTCAGATAACAGCACGTCACCGCAGACAACGAACTATCCTGCTCACTAGCTAATCTGTTCGACAGGTTGCGGTGTTCGCGCAGAACGTCCCGGCGATGTGCGAGCTGCACTTCGCGGTGCCGATGGCCGGCGCCGTCATCTGCGCGCTAAACTCGCGCCTCAACGCCGCCATGGGCGCCATACTGTTGCGCCACTCGGAGGCCAGGGTCATCTTCGTCGACGCCGCGCTGCTCGGCGTCGCCCAGGAAGCTCTCCGCCTTGTGTCAGACGCCGGCACGAAGCCCCCCCTAGCCGTCCTCATCAAAGAGATACTCGATGACCAGTACGACCACTCTTCAGGTGCAAGTACAATTGAGTACGAGTACGAGGCGCTGGTGATCAGGGGCGGCGGGTCGCCGGAGTTCGCGGTCCGCTGGCCGGCCGACGAGAACGAGCCGATCGGGCTCAACTACACGTCGGGGACCACGTCGCGGCCCAAGGGCGTGATCTACAGCCACCGCGGCGCGTACCTCAACAGCCTTGCCACTGTGCTTCTCAACGACATGCCGTCCATGCCGGTGTACCTGTGCACGGTGCCCATGTTCCACTGCAACGGCTGGTGCATGGCCTGGGGTGTGGCGGCGCAGGGTGGCACCAACGTGTGCCTCCGCAGGGTCACCGGTGCGGCCATCTTCGACGCCGTGTCCCGACACGGCATCACCCACATGGGCGGTGCACCCACCGTGCTCTCCATGATCGTCAACGCTGCGCCGGAAGTTAGGCGGCCGCTGCCGGCGGGAAAGAAGGTGAGTGTCATGACAGGCGGTGCGCCGCCGCCGCAAACAGTGCTGTTCCAGATGGAGGAGCTCGGGTTCCTGGTGATCCACTTATATGGCCTCACGGAGACGTACGGCCCAGCCACCGTGTGTATGTGGAAACCCGAGTGGGACGTGCTGCCAGCAGAGGAGCGGGCAGCGATCAAGTCGCAGCAGGGGCTCCATCACCTGGGCCTGGAGGTGGACGTCAAGGACCCCGCGACCATGCAGACCGTCCCGGCCGACGGGGAGACGATGGGGGAAGTGATGTTCCGGGGCAACACGGTGATGAGTGGGTACTACAAGGATGGTCCCGCCACCGCGGAGGCGCTCGCCGACGGGTGGTTCCGGTCGGGTGACCTGGCGGTGCGGAACCCCAGGAACGGGTACGTGAACATCAGGGACCGAGCCAAGGACATCATCATCTCCGGCGGGGAGAACATCAGCACGATTGAGGTGGAGGCGGCGTTGTTAGCGCACCCTGCATTGGCGGAAGCGGCTGTGGTGGGGCGACCGGACGAGCACTGGGGGGAGACGCCGTGTGCCTTCGTGGTGGCGAGGGAGGGGGCAGCGGGAATGGTGGAAGTGGAGGAGGTGATGGCATTCTGCAGGGGGAGGCTGCCACGGTACATGGTGCCGAGGACGGTAGTGCTGGTGGAGGAGCTGCCCAAGACTGCCACCGGGAAGGTGCAGAAGTTCGCCCTCCGAGAAAAGGCCAGGGTCATGGGTAGCCTCTCCTCCACCGCATCCCGTCCACGAGGATGAAGAAGCACGATCAAGCTCTGACCGAGTTACCATTATCGATTTTTTAGTTTCTTTTTCTAAAAATTCATCGATCTATTAATAATTATCAACAACTATAAGGTAATAAAAATTCTAAGTAGGTCTTTGGACCATCTAGCAACGACAACACGCACTAGAGCGAGCAGAACGTGAGCCACCGTCCTCGCCGCTCCATCATCAGAGTCGGACATAAAAGAGCTTGTTGTAGTAGACGACCAGAAGTATCGTGCTAAGGTCCAAAGGACCAGCGCACCGGGGCAACATCCATCATTATTGGAGAAAATTCTAGATCAGAAGAGACATACATAAAACCACACCAATAAGAGCCATATCCCAAGAGAGCCGTTGGACATACAACTCGACACGGCCTCCGTCGGCGCTAGTCGCACTAACAGAGCGGGGATAGAATATGGAGTATGTTATTTTGACTTTAAGATATAGCCGACGTCTCACCATCTCGAAAAAGACATAAATTAAACAAAAAACAGAAACACCCGCCAGTGAGGGGCCAGTGTCAGCTGCACCTCCAAGGCATCAAGAGCCTTCAGAGGCTGGACAGACCGACGGTGTCTCTGGCGAGGGGGACAGAAACCTATATCACTTTAGTGCCTCCTCTCCTCTGCAAGCACGAGCGTGCCGGTCTGTGAGGTTTTTGATTTTGTAGTTCATTAACCTGTTCTAGCACGAGGAGTCCGTTTACCATGATGAAAGAGGATGACACAAAACCGTACTAGCACGTGAAAGTGCTTCTAGTGTCCTCTATATGGGTAGTATACACGGAATATTTACTCATACGATTTTGGTAACCACCAGGAGGTCATTCTCTCAAAAAGAAGTAAAGATAGTACAAGAATAATCAAAGAGAGAAACATATCATTGTGAAGTCAACAACTCAAGCCCAATGGTTGAAAATTCGCTGATATATAGCGCATCAAATTCAATCACATAAGTATCACGAAGAAGATTCAAAAGAAGAAACAAAGAATATAGGACGCGTAAAATGTGTAGAAGACAATCCCTCTGAGAAGAAGCTTCATAAACGTACGTATCAAAACATATAAAAGAAGTGTAGATTTCTAAGAAAGCTCAGAAGCGGGTTTGAAAAGTTGAATAACTTAGTTCTATATTTTTTTATGTCTATACTTCCCAGTGCAAAGTATTGTTGTAGGTGTTTTCGAAATAAGAGTATCAAACCATAGAGAGCTGTGAAAATGATCATTTGTCTCGAGTTTGATTGTATACTAAAGTGTATCACCAAGTTATCTTGAAGAATATCATGAAACGATGTCTTGAAATTGTTTTTTTTTTTTTGGCTGATTGCAAACAGAATATTAAATAAAAATAATAAAAAGTGAGAAAGAAAATAAACGGGGAGCTTAAATGGAATTGCAATAAGGCTAAAACATTCTTAGGAAGTATGTTTTCACCACTAGCATACTTCTAAATTGATTAGGCATGCATTGTTTATAACGTATGTATCATGAGGACGGAGCTCCACATATAGATGTGCCTTGGGTTATTTTAAGCAACACATCCCTCACAACGACTACTAACCCAAGTATCATCCTCGGTGTAATGCCCCTTAATTAAAGAATACGCGAGGGTATATATAGGAATGTGCATCTTTTCATCCATGCATCTTTTTGCAAAATCAGGATATATTTTGCGCTTTTGTGAAAACATTGATTTACGAGTACAATTTGAGACGATTTTTATGACTTGTTAATGATTCCTGTACATCTGTCGATAATACTTGACTTACCCTCACATATGATATTTTGGAATCAGGGAATTTACTAAACCCTTTTGAGTGGCTAGATCAAACAATGCATTATGCCAAGATCAATCTAGATGTTAATCTATGACTCAATCATCTACTCTTATCTCATTCTTGCAGCCAAATTCAAATTTGAAAAGATACAATTCAACATTCAAAGTTTGGTATGAAGTTTGGTTTGAAATTTCAAATACAATTCAAAGTGATAATGCAAACAGAACAAGTGAATAGTACATTGCTTACCCAATGGAATTTCATTTAGAAATCAAGAAGTATAATTTATACATTTGAATTCATCTAGAAAGAATTGAAACTTCAATCAAATTTAAATTAAGACAAATCAAAATTCATAATTGAAATAAAAACTTTATTCTAAAAAAACACCAATTCACTATAGTCAGGATTACAAGGCCATTCTGGACAAAAACCGAAACAAAACATATGCTAAGACTAATCTAGACCTATCTAAACTTTAGGTCTTCAAGATTATGCTTCACACCTTCAATACAAATATCAAAGACAAAAGAAATTGTTGTGTCGTGGGTTAAAATATTTACCTCACCATTGTGAGGCAATTTGATGTTAGAGTGAAAAACTGACTAGGACGAATTCCTAGCCAGGAATTCAAACAGAGTAGAAGACCAAGTTTGAATCCTTTTAAGCTAACACTAGGGGACATACCATGCATTGCACAACTGCACATATAGCCAACCAATGGGGCTGAGAGCTTATTAGCTGAAATTACGGAAACCAAGTTATTACAGACATGTGCATGATCAATTCATTTCAAATTCCGACAACAAACATACAGTAAAGCCTCGCTATCCCTCTACAAAGCACTTGAATCAATTAAAACCTCAGACAACATGATCAATGACTAGGATTGATATGACAAACTAATAACTATTAGGGAAAACCATACCGCGGGCGAATACAATGTTCTTACCGCAGGCGCATTGCTGTTCGCCTGCGCCCATTACGCTAGCGGTACTGCATTTACCGCTGGCGCACAACGTTATTTGCATGCGGTATCTCCACGTAGCGTTGGCGCTTCCTTCTGTATTCGCATGCGGTATCTCCACGTAGCGCTGACGAACAAGCCTTGTGCGTTAGGGGTATCTGTTCGCCTCGGCTAATAAACTTATGCGTCTGTGCTAAGTTTTACAGGTGCCAAAAAAGAGAGTAAACAATATACATTCAATTGGCACAAATTATAGGAAATTACAGCAAAATGGCAAAATCACAGAGATGCACAAAATAATATACACTCAATTGGTACTAAGTTTAGAAAGATAGGATTCCATCATCGTTCATCAACAACTAGTAGTCATTACATAACATCGATCATCAAAACAAAATATACTTTCACCCTTATCTTTCACTCTTTTACGTTTTACTAGAGTCATCATGAGTAGAGAAATTATCATATAGGATGGTTTGCGGTATGAAATTATCTCTCTTTAGTTGGTTATCGTTGTATCCCTTGGTTTTAGTTGTCGTTATGGAATATTAATGAGAAGTTTCATCATTTAATTTCTACACCTTATTTTAGTTTGCAATTTTTGTTATATGGTTGTTCTTGTTATTAGTATTGGTACCAATATTGGAGCATCAAGTTAATATAATTGGTTTGTGCAAACTTAGCATTGGTCAGTAGTAACAATACTTTGAGGCTTAAGTAGAAAAGACGCAGTTGCATGTAGATATATTATTCCATGATCTTTCTTTCTTGTTGGCTCATAAGCTTAGTATTATCAAGCTAAGATTGTTTGTACTTCCAAGGAAGATTGCATGATTTGTTCTGTCATATGTATATTTGTTTGTTTTCCCTAAACTCTTATGCTTTCTACCCATCCTTGCTAAGCAAAAATCTGTACTAAGAGGGAATGCTTCTCCTACATCCAAACCTTGAGCCTCAAAACTATGCCATTTGTGTCCACCATACCTACCTATATGTGGTATTTAACCGCCACTCCAAGAAAATTGCCTTTGTGCTACCTTTAAACTTTCAAAATTAGTCATGTTTTGTGCTCCTACTTTAGCTCATGAGTATGCAAATAGAGAATCTATATCTCACTTGTTGATTGGACTTTACACACCTGGACTAGTGGCTTCATCCGCTTATCCAATCGCTGAAGGAGCTGGCAGCAGGGTGCTAGCCCCAAAACTTCCATTACAAATTCTCTTCACTATTTTTGCCTCTGATTTATCACTCAAAGCATAATTGTGTAAAACAAAAGAGAAAAAAAAGGATGATTAGCTAATTTCAGTTAACGTCCTTCAATGGGAGCCGCTCTTGTAAGGTCTAGTTGGCTAGTGACGTACTGCATTTTCTGTTTGCCATTCATTGACATAGACATACACACCTACCTCTAAAAATTAGACACCCCTCCATGATATGTGATTGCTGGCAGGCACCCAAGGATTCGGTTAGCCATGGTTTGTGTAAGAAAGGTTGGGAGGAGTGTCAAACATTTTATGCCTTCTTTGTTTATCAAATGAAAAGCCCTAGCACATGAGTTAATCCATGCTTCTCTCTGCGAAGGGCGTATCTTTTACCTTTATGTTGAGTTAGTAAACCTACTCCTTTCTTTCTTAAGCAAGCATTTGAATTGTTGTGATCCATCTATCTATATGTTGATTTACTTAATCAAGTCCTTTATCATTCCTTGTTTAGTACAAATGTTTTTATCCAAATGAATACCACTTTGAAAGTTATCGATGATTGCAAAGAAATTGTTATTATTGAGCATGTTAAACTCTGCAATATAAGCTCTAATATAAAGACTCTAATCGAAAGATAAGTACACTTTGTTAATTGTTCTCTGGACAGGAACGAAGTTTGCCTTTACCAATTATGATTTCCTTTTTGCACCTTTATTGTGATTCCTTCTAGTTGTTTCAAGTTAAATTATATGAGAGGAAGTTGCTGTCTAGAATGACTTGTGTATTGATAAATTACATGCTTCTTGTCCGTATTTTATTTATCGACACCTCACTCCATAAACTTGTGGTCATGTTTACCGAGTTCAGTTTCGCCTGGGGACAAGTGAGGTCTAAACTTGGGGGGAGTTGAGGTCATGTACAGCGTGACAATGGCTAGACTCACGCTAAGAAATTTGTTAGACTTAAGTCTAAGAAAACAAGATATGCTCCACCTTTTGGCACACGTATGGGTCCCACCAAACAGAATAAAAAGTAACAATAAAATATGTTTGTCATACATTGACGAGTGGGGTCATCTGCCATTTGATTCTCTTAGACATATGTCTAGTACTAGACTCAGTGTATAGCAAAACTTGGCTAGACTCACCTTCTTCAGTGTTTAGACATAAGTCTTGCAAAGGAAGATTCCCTTAGCTATGCCCAAAAACACCACGCTACACATGCTCTGATACGTCCATTCTGCATCACTATTTTAAATTGTTAATTTCTGTTATTCATCGATATATTCCATATTATGATGCATTTCATATGTTATTTTATCGTATTTTGCATGTTTAAGAATTATTGGAGAATAAACACCGGGACCTGAAATCTGATAGAAAAAGCACCGCCAGGATACCCTATTTCTGAAGATCGGAAGAACAAGAAGAAGGGGGCATCGGAGGAGTCTTAGAAGCCCAGAGGAGGAAGCCAGCCGCAAGGGAAGCCAAAGGGGGCCCCACACCTTAGGGTGGAGCCCCCCCCCCTTGGTCGTGCCGCCAAGTGGTGTGGCCACGCTGGCCCACCTATGGTTGCCTCCTTTCGCATACTTGACCCCCAGGGAACCCTAAGCCCGAGAACATAAGCGAGGAAATATTCCGCCATATGATCAAGTAATGTTTTTTTATCGATTACTTGCTTACAGATCACAATTGGACTTGACAGATTGAAGGCAATGTAGCAACTAGTAGAAGTAAACATAAAAAATATCCACAAAGAGAGGAAATAGAAAATATATTTCATTTTGCTACTACATACATATAAGCTTACCTACTAAATCCAGTACATCATGATAGAATATTTATCTGATCAATCATCTTAGGAACAGTGCGAAAGTTCAGCCCCATTACAACCACCACGAGTGCTCATATCTACAAACGTAAGTCAAGGAACCAATGACATTCCGGATGAAAAATCAAATAGATACGATGACATCAATGAGGTATTTAGATACACTAGCAAGTGAAGTTTGACAAAAATGTATAAGATGTACACTCAAGACTATTAGCTGAACAGAAAGGAGAAGTTGTTTAAATAAACTAACTCTAGGACTATCGTCTATTTCCTTGAGAATATTATCGTATTTTATTAGATATTGCGGTCACGCTTTTATTGGAATACACCATGTTATTTCTATTCCTTACTATCCTAGTTGCTAACTCTTCAATGCTATTGGATGAAAATCTTGCTCCTGGAATTTTTACTATGGACGCTCCATGCCATGACCCTAGTATCAACATCTAAGAAACTTTAAAGGTTGATGGTGGATTACATATGTGACTTGAGTGAAAAACACAAGTATGCTGAGAAAATATTTAAGGAAGCAACCTAAAAGACTGAGATTGTACGATAACTACACGTAAGCAAGCATTAGGTACTATAGTGATCCCAAATGAACAGTCATGGTGGTCCCAAATGAATGGTCACGTAGAATGGCGCTATAAGTGTCGGATATATACCAATTAGGGGTATATCAGATGGTGTCCTAAAGTGCCGGATTACCAGGGTGGCCTGAATGGTAATGGATTATGGTCCATTAGGCAGCCCAGTAAGCTGACGCGCGGAAGCCGGATTCTATAAGAACCCGGACCACGGCCCACGTGGTACGGCTTGGAGTAGAAGGCGGATTCTTGCCTTCCAAGTTAGGACATACCGTAGTCTTCTAGGTTTCTTATTCTGTAAGCCCTAACCCGACTATTATATAAAGCCGAACGGGAGATAAGAAAGAGATAGACAACAAGCTAGAGGCTAACTCGCCGAGAGGTTGATCCTTGTCGAGTAGCTAAACCTAACTCACATTGTACTTCATATACTTCAAGCTTCAGCCCTGATTTAGTGAGATTGCAGGAGTAGTAACGTCGCCTATTTGCGACGTACCGAACCTGGGTAAAACCCTGGTGTCATTGTTCGTCATACGACCACGTCCCCCCCACATCTCTATCGGTAGTCTCATGGCACCCCCGCCTATGAATTCTACTACGATGTCTCGACAGTTGGCGCCCACCGTGGGGACAGCGACGCGTGCGTTATGTTTCGCTCGGGGATACTCGGCGGAATTGGCAGTACCATAACTGTCGGAAGTCTGGAATTCGACAACGACGTCGGGCGCTTCCTCGACAACGGATCGTACATGCCAGCACGGAATCATGTGGTAAGTGTCTGCGTTTTACCGATTGGATCTGCAAACATCTTTATCGGATTAACTACAGAGGCAATGGGATTCTGTGGTGGAAGCAAATTTATCCCACCCGCCCTATACCCAGTCGAAGAAGACTATGACGCCGGATTTTGCTCAGATCGCCGATACCTGCTGAATCGCACTTTA
This sequence comes from Alopecurus myosuroides, assembly GCA_028641055.1. Lineage (NCBI taxonomy): Eukaryota > Viridiplantae > Streptophyta > Magnoliopsida > Poales > Poaceae > Alopecurus > Alopecurus myosuroides. Next base: position 371,749,151 of record CM054060.1, read on the forward strand.
TCGGTATGGTGCAATCCGAGATCGCTGAAAACACGGATGTAAACAATCCCGTGGAAGAGGCAGAAAACAATAATCTCACAATAGAAGTGGAAGATCCGACACCTGTCAATACGACGACGAACTCGGAAGCTGACTCCGTATTAGCCGCCATTGAGGCGAGATTGAAATCATAACCCGGATCAGACGACTTCGATTCCGAAGATGAAGACGAGGATGCTTTCGAAACAAAAGTCAAATCTCTTCAAGAGGGATTCCACGAAGTACTAATGGCAAAAACCGGCTGAAAACACGGATGCCGATAGTCAGGAAAGCCCTAGAACACCTCCGCCAGAGGAAGAGAGAGAAGAGGGGAAACCACCCCAACACACCCCGATGTCAAAGAATTGAGAGAGGACGAACCTGGTAAAAAACCTCACTCTTCCAAGAAAAAACAAAAAGCTTCTAAGAAACTCCAGTACAAGCTCCGGAAGAAAAAACTGGTTGATCCAGCCAACGAAAACCCGGAAGCAGGAGGAGGAAGTGGAGTTAAGTCTGTGGAGAAGAACGAAGGAAATCACGGTTCCGCCAATGTCAGAACAAGACGAACATGATCTATTTCAAACACCAGTGGGACCCCACGAACCCCCTGAAGTGCTGGAAGCCAGAAGACAAGCTCTCCAAAGGCAACAACAACATCTATTCAGAACTCGGGAACATCTCCAAAAAACCCAAGCTGACATTAAGTTAAAGTAGGAAGAAATAGAGGAGTACGAGAGAAGGAATAGATCTGGCATTAAACCTACATGGTTACCCGGAATCGCAAGACCGGAAGTACTGCCGCCAAAGGAACGGTTTCAAAACCCGGCCTGGCAAAAGCAGGTAAACGACACAGATGCCAGGGGCGAACCTATATACAAAACCGCAGCAGAAAACGCGGAGACCGCGTTCGCCATCCTCAACAATGACATGTACTCCAATGGCGAAAAACTTCAAGGGGTGCATGCTTTCTTAGGAAAGGCATTGCAACAGCAACATCGAGGGCAAGCAAGATCAGGGAGGTTGCATGATGACTCGGCCCTATGCAAAACAGCTACATGCGCCGCTGGAGCACCTGGACCTGAAGAACCTAGAGATTCAAGTAATTCAAAAGAGAAGAAATCAGATCCGAGAAAGGACAAGAAAAAGCCCGATAACAAGAATGCAGCGTCCAGAACTGGATCCCATCCGCCGAAAGATGGAATTAATCCCCGAGATCGGGAAGAAAAAAACCGGAAGGACGGAAAAGCAATGCCGCCTCCGAGACGCCCTGCCGAAAAATCCAGAAGACAAGACATTCCTCACAGGCGTGAGAGATCCCGTACGCTCCCCAGGAATAAGGAAAGACACAGGAGTAGAACTCCACCTTATCCCAAAGGGCATGATAACGGAGGAAATAGAGACAATCCCGAAAAAGCGCGTTCGCGCAAAAATGGAAAAGAAAGGAGCAGATCCCCTTCTATCCATTCAGCCGGTAGATACTCCGCACACATTGATAGAGCGGAAAGAGATGACCTATACTTCGGACCTAAGTGTTTCACTAATAGGATTCGAAGAATAACTCTACATTCTGGCTTCGCCAAAGTTGGTCCAACATATCAAAAATATACCGGCAGTACAAATCCGGAGACCTGGCTCTCAGACTATTATACAGTCGTCTAGATTAACAATGGGACAGACCTAGAGGCAGTAAAATTCCTCCCCCTTATGTTACTGGATGGAGCCAGAGATTGGATCAACGGGCTTTCGTCAAGAACTGTCGATAGCTGGGATGATATGGCTAAAGCTTTTACTCAGCATTTTCGGGGAACCTACAAACGCCCCAACAACATCAACCAGTTAAACTGCTGCACCCAATTTGAAGATGAGCCATACGTGGACTTTATCTCAAGGTGCACTGCAATGAAGAACAGCTGCTCTCGAGTAACTGACATACAAGCAATGCATGCTTTCGTCAATGGCTTAAAACCCGGACTCGTACCGTTCATGATCGGTTCAAAGAAGCACAAGGATCTCGGATCTATGCTTACGACAGCAAATGAGCACGCAGCAGCCGAAGATGATATCAGAGCGAGAGGTGGCAATACTGACACTTTGATTCAAGCCAAAAAGACTCCTCGTCCTGAGAAACAAGCAACTTCAGAAGCACAGCAAAAGCCCAAGGAAGTTAACATAGCCTTTGGAAGAGAAAATGTTAGAAAATGGAAAGGACGAAGCACATAACCGATCAACTACACTAAAGAAGATTGGGAAAGAATTAAGTCGGAAAACTGTGTCCACCATTCGCAATTTGGGAAACCCACCCATACAAACACACAATGCCGACTCAACAAGCATATGAAAGGCAGTGCAGGATCCGGAAGCAAAGGGAAGAGTTCCAAGAGGAAATTCTCCAAGCAAAAGCCAGAAGCTGAAAAAGAAGACAGTCGGACACTGATGAAAAAATCCAGGAACAATAGCGAAAAGGCGAGCCTAAGTTTCCGAGAGTTGACGGAGAATGCAACCTAACTTTCCTGGCAACTCCTTCAGCAAAGGTGGCAAAGAGAACACTTCGAGAAATAAACGCGGTTGTTCCACCAACCCCGAAATTCTTGAAGTACTCAAATACACCAATTACCTGGGATCAGTTTGATCATCCCGGAAACATCCCAGAACCCGACACGCAAACTCTAGTTGTAAGTCCTATTGTTCAAAACACTAGGCTAAAAAGAGTGCTGATGGACGGAGGATCCAACATTAACATAATGTACCTGGATACATTGAAGCATCTGCGAATCTCCGGGACTCAGCTCAATCATAGCAACATATGTTTTTTACGGCATCGTCCCTGGCAGGCAAGCACGATCCCTAGGGGAGATTTCCCTAGATGTAACCTTTGGAGAGAAAGAACATTTCCGTCAAGAAAAAGTAGCCTTCGAGGTTGTGCCGTTCGAAAGCGTATATCACGCAATACTCGGACGTCCAGCTTTCGCCAAGTTCATGGCAAGATCATGTTATATATATAACAATCTGAAGATGCCAGGGCTAAAAGGAGGAGTAATTACCATAAAGGGAGACTTCAAATTGGCGAACGAGCTGGAAAAACAAAACGCCCTTTGCGCAGAAAAAGTGATAGCAAAGGAGGAGCTGAAGGAGCTGGCAAAAGAAGTATCGCCGACAGAAATGCCGGCAGGAAAAGAAAGCCGGAAGCCGGCAGACAGCTTCAAACCTTCCGAGAATACAAGACATGTTATCCTAGATCCTAAAGATCTGACAAAGTTTGTCATAGTAGGAACTGGGATGACCGACAAATAGGAAAGCAAGCCCATCAAGTTTCTCCGTGAGAACTGGGACATTTTTGCATGGTGTCCAGCGGACATGCCAGGCGTACCCAGGGAACTTGCTGAGCACCAACTCAAGGTGATTCCAGGATCTAAACCCGTCAAACAAGGTCTCCGTCGATTTGACGGAAGAAGAAGGAATACTATTGGCAAGGAAATTATCCGGCTATTGGCAGCTGATTTCATACGGGAAGTTATACATACTAAATGGTCTGCAAACCCAGTATTAGTTCCTAAGAAAGATAGTATTGTTCTTAGGATGTGTATAGATTACACCGGCCTGAACAAATTGTGTCCAAAAGATAGATTTGCATTACCGCGAATTGATCAAATAATAGATGCCACTGCTGGCTCTGAGCTTTTGTGTGTTTTGGACGCTTATTCCGGGTATCATCAAATTTGTATGAAGAAAGAAGACCAGATCAAAACCTCCTTCATAACCCCGTACGGAACATACTACTACATAACCATGCTTTTCAGCCTGAAGAACGCAGGTGCAACTTACCAGCGTTGCATGCAACGATGTTTCCATAGTCAGATCGGTAAAAATGTTCATGTTTACGTGGACGACATTGCCGTCGTTTCCAAGGAAAAAGACCCACTCCTTGAAGATTTGCGAGAAACCTTCGAAAATTTGCGCACTTATAAAATGAAGTTGAATCCATTGAAGTTCGTATTCGGGGTTCCCTCAGGAAAACTTCTGGGTTTCATCGTTTCTCACAGAGGAATAGAAGTAAACCCGGAAAAGATCAAGGCAATCCTAAACATCTCAAGGCCTACATGCTTAAAAGATGTATAAAGATTGAAGGGTTCTGCAGCCACTGTCAGCAGGTTTATAAGCCGGCTAGGAGACAAAACTCTGCCATTATACAAACTAGAAGAATACCCCGCGCGTTGCTGCGGGGATCGTTTTAGGAACTACAGTACATTGTAAAGTTTATAAGAGATGTGATACAATTGATCATAGTATATATTTTTTAAATTATTAATATGAATAATTGGATGGTTAAGAAATAGATGATGTGTAGTTTGCATGTAGTAATTCATAAATATTAGTGGAGATGACATGGACAATTGATTGGCTAGGAGGATGGATGATGTGGATAGCTTGCATGTTGAGGTAGAAAAATCATTAATGCATGTTAGTGGGGTTTTGCTTTATAAGAAGTATAGATTGTTGAAGAAATCCGACAAATTTGTGTGGACAGAAGAGACAGATGCAGCATTAACCCAGTTAAAAGAAACCTTGATGAAAGCTCCGATTTTGGCATCCCAAAAGACGAAGAACCCATGTTATTGTACCTCACAGCAACAAACAGGATCATCAGCACAGTAATAGTTGTGGAAAGGCGGAAAGACGACCAAAGCATACCGGATGAACATCCGGTGTATTATGTAAGTGAAGTCTTTTCCGAGTCCAAACAAAGGTACCCACACTATAAAAAAGTCTGGCATATGGCATGTTTTTCGCATCTCGAAAACTCCGCCATTATTTCCAAGGGCATTCCATAACAGTGGTATGCAAAGCACCACTAGGGGAAATAATCAACAATGCGGACGCAACAGTCCGAGTAGCCAAATGGGGCATCGAGTTGGCTGCGTTCGACATTAAGTACCAACCCCGGACGGCAATAAAATCCCAAGTGTTGGCAGATTTCGTCGCTGATTGGACAGAAGCAATGGACAATACACCAATGCCGGAGTCAGAATACTGGGTTATGCACTTTGATGGATCCAAGATGAAGGAAGGCGCTGGAGCTGGTGTAGTCCTAAAATCCCCCAAGGGAGATATAATGGAGTATGTATTACAAATACACTTCAACGCCAGCAACAATGTGGCAGAATACGAAGCTTTGCTTCATGGCTTGCACATCGCAAAATAAATTGGTGTCAAGCGCATCTTATGCTATGGTGACTCAGATTTGGTATAACATCAGCTCAACCAAACTTGGGACGCTAAAAGCCCCATCATGGCCGAATATCGGAGAACGGTGGACGAGTTTGCAATTTGCTTCCTGGGATTTGAAGTACTTCACGTCAAAAGGGAAGAAAATTGGAACGCGGATGCATTAGCCCGGATGGGGTCGGAAAGAGTGAAAACCCTACCACCAGATGTGTTTGTCCAGCATTTGCACGAACCATCCATAAAAGGTGTAGATGTCGACTATCCTCTAGTTTCCGAGTCAATTGAAGTCCTGCTCGTTAACCCGGATTGGACAATTCCATATCTAAACTTCTTAGTAGATCAGAAGTACCCGGATGGAGTAGACGAAGTCTTGCAAAGGAAAATAAAACGTCGATGCAAAGAATACACTGTAATCAATGGTTGCCTGTATAAACGCAGTACTACCGGAATTTTTCTGCGATGTATTTCGCCAGAAGAAGGCCACAAAATTCTGCAAGAAATACATGTTGGAGATTGCGGACATCATGCTCAGTCAAAAAGCATAGTCAAAAAAGCATTCCGTGCAGGATTTTTCTTGCTAACAGCCAAGACAGATGCCGAACACATAGTCAATACATGTGCCGGATGTCAGTATTACGCCAAGCAGACAAATATGCCAGCCCAAGCACTCAAAACTATCCCTATTACATGGCCGTTCGCGGTCTGGGGGCTAGATATGATGGGACCATTCAAAACTACAAGAGGTGGACTTACACATCTACTCGTTGCACTGGATAAGTATACCAAGTGGGTGGAGGCAAAACCCATCAAAAAACTTGACGGTGTAACAGCCATAAATTTCATCATTGACGTAGTCATGAGATATGGCGTTCCACACAGCATAATAACCGACTGCGGGACAAATTTCTCTATTGGAGAGTTGGCAAAATATTGCCGACAAACAGGAATACGCCTAGATCTTGCATCTGTTGCACGCCCGCAATCCAATGGGCAGGTTGAAAGAATGAACAGCTCAATCCTGCAAGGAATACGCCCAAGACTCGAATCTCCTCTTCATAGAGCATCTAGAGCATGAGTGGAAGAGCTACCTTATGTGCTTTGGAGTATTCGAACGACGCCAAACAGGTCAACAGGGCAAACCCCGTTTTTCCTACTTTACGGCGCGGAAGCAGTCCTTCCAGCGGACATGATCCATGATAGCCCAAGAGTGCAGGTTTTCGATGACTCGGATGCCGAAATCGCACGACAGGATGCCGTCGATCTCCTAGAGGAAGAACGAGAACTTGTGCTTCAAAGATCTGCCATTTATCAGCAAGGTTTACGACGTTATCATAGTCGGAAAATCAGGCATCGTTTTTTTAAAGAAGGTGACTTAGTGCTAAGATTGCTACAACAAAGAAACACAAATTAGCCCCAGTTTGGGAAGGACCATTTGTTATCAGCAATGCTATGAAAAATGGGTCATACTATCTTGTAGACATTTGAGACACGGAAGATGACCCTGAAAAGCCGAATTGCAAAAGAAAGAGAAAGATAGATCACGAACTAGGGGAGACCAAAAGACCCTGGAGCATCCAGCAGTTATGATCCTTCTATACTTAGTTCAATTTCTATGTAAACATCTTTGAGATCATTAAATAAAGTTGTCGGAATTCATACATCTATGTTTTTTACATGTTTATTATAGTTTAAAGCATAATTCCGTCTTATCTATTTTCCAATGATCTTTCAAAATACTCAATGTTAACCCGAATTGTGCCTGCGTGCTCGGCGTTAAAAAACTGAATGATTTTCAGCCTAAAAATGGCTTAAGGAAACCCAGATTGTGCCTGCGTGCCTGAGTTTCATTCAAAAATTTCCTTACCGTTCTCTAAGTATTATCTGATTATTTTTATGCTGGGTCGCTGAAGGTAGTAAGTAAAAATGCCTTTAGTATGATCCATGTTTCCGAGTTTAGACTGATTGGTTATACCCAGTCACTTGGCATGAAGATTAAAATACTATCGAGCCATTTCAAACACTAAGGACAGTTAAAGCATATAAACCAAAGAACTTAGAAGATAAAGGAATAAAAACCCGGAAAACTTGCAAAAGACTTAATAATATTGCTGCAAAGGCGGAGTACTTGTTCATACAAAAGAATAGAAAGCATTACAATAAGTTTACATTGTAAGATCGGTGATGCTTCTATTTCCTATCTCTCTACCCAGGTCCAGGAAACTTCCTTCAGGCATCCGAGTCGTCTTCACAGCTGGATTCCTCGGGATTTTCCGGAATAGTTTCCTCCGGGTAGAAGGTGGAGACATTGACCATCGTGGCGATCTTGATGGCGTGACCTTTGATACAATCAAAGATGCTGGACCGATGCGCCTCCGTGTATCCTTGCGGAATGCCGGATGCCACACGCCAAAATCTGGCATCAGGGTAGTGCATGCGCATGAGTCCTAGAGCCATGCACGCACCACCACGTGTCACGGAGCGTAGGATGGACTCCCTGGACTCCGCCACCTCCACGATAGCTTCCGAAAGTTTTTCAACTTTCGAGAACTCCCCAGTCCTAGCGGGAAGGCATTTGTTGACCAGCAACATCCCCGCAGCCTTGATTGCGGTGAACACCTTTCCAAAAGCTCGGATTTTCTCAATCTGAGTAAGCTGGGGGTCATCTCCTGTTTTCAGTAAAAACACCAATGTGTTAGAGAAAAACAGAGAAAGATTGCAAACATGGAAAAACCGGTAAAAGGTAAAATACTTACCGAGAATTTCGTCCATCTCGGTGCCCTCCTCCAAGCGCTGGTTCAAGGCATTTTCCAGATCCCGGATGGTGGCATTATCCTTTGCAGCTTGGTCGGAGGCCTTGGACTCAGCGATGCCAACAACCAATTGGCTGGCCTCCAGGTCCTAATGTAACTTCACGTTATGCTTGTGAAGATCCAGGTTTTCCCGGCACATGTTCTCTGTATTGCCGGCATCTTCAGCAATTTGTTTGGCTTTCTCCAAATAAGCTGAAAAGTAAGTAAAAAAGACGAGTTAGAAAACTCGGACAAATACTTAGAAAAAAAATTTACAACTGGAAGCAAACAAAATATCTTACCTGCTGTTTCCTTCAGTTGATGCTGAGTGGATACAAGTTCCGCCTCCTTAACATCGAGAATAGAGAGAAGGTTTTTCACCTCCTTATTCTTGATGGTAAGTTTGCTGAAAACTTCCAGGTTTATTTTTTCAGCGGTTTGCTGAAACAAGGAAAAGAGACAAAATATGCTTAAGTTAAAACAAGCATGAAAAGTGAAAAAAACATTAAGTTAAAAACATGCTTTTGACTAATTGCTTGGGGGCTAGAGATATTACCTGGCTCATCCACTGTAAACCTGACAAGTTTTCGGTGAACTCTTTTGCAAACTCTGCAAAAAGAGTCACAACATTGTTAAGGCGTTCATGGATAACCTTGAAATCCTTATCAAAGGTGGGAATGGGATCCTCCTCAGCTGTCCGAGAAGGACCTCCCATTTCCGGGGCCGCCCTTTCCCTCGTGTCCGTTTCCGGCACAATGGGATGGCTGGTATGCTGGGTTTCCTCATTCATAGCAGCAACATGTTCTTCTGTAGCTGCAACTAGAGTATCTGGGGCAGTTGCAGGAGAAGGATGTGGACCTCTTTTGGCCACAGACTTAAGGCTTTTTAGCTTTTTAGGCTTCAAGGTTGAGGGAGCCAAGCTAAAAAGAGAAGTACCGGAGAATTAAAAAACCGAGACGAAGGAAGAAAGTTCCGATAAAAATAGAAAATCCGGATGTCAAACCTGGAGGTAGCGGCGGGGATACCGACAAGATCGATTACTTCCTGGGAGACGGAAATCTTCTTGCGTTTCCGTCCACTTGCGAAGTTGGCACGCAATGCGTCCAACTCGGCATCAGTTGCAAGGTCCGACTCAGGAAGATCGAAGATCTGTCAAAAAGGACAAAGTCCGGGTTAAGACAATTATCCGAGAAAGAAAAGAATGTGAAACCCAAAATGTAAAAGACGTACCTTTGGACCCGGATTAGTCACCGTGTACATTGGCCGGCTTTCTTCATATTCGTCGCGTGCTTCGACCAACTGATTCACACGCTTCCGCAAATCCTTTGCCGTCAAGGATTTGTCTGTCGTCCGCATGACGTCCGCGGTTCCCGTGTAGTCACATAAGAGCCGGGGACCGTGGTCAGCCAAAGGTTGAATTCACCTCTCTAACCAGCATAGAACTGTATCCATGCCGGTCAAAGGTGGATCGGAAGTGACGAGTTTGGCGATCCGCCGCTAAATTCTAAGAAGATCTGGCGGCAGGGTTTGCACTGCTTCAGTCGCCCAGTTTTCCTGGGGAGTGGCGGCAGTGTTCGCGAAAGGTGGAATCCCTGTTGCCTTTCCGGGAATCGGGACGTCTGGATGGTAGAAAAAAGAACCCGTCCAGAATTTGACGGATTCTGAAGTTTTGATCTTGGGGAACCAATCTTCCCTAAATCTACGCAGGGTGAAAGAAATGGTTCCGCAAGTCGGGAGTGCGCCCTCTAAGGGGTTTCGCTTAACCCCGAAACAGTACATCCAGAAATCTAACCTAGGGGCTAAACCTAGATACCCTTCGAAGAGGGCCTGGAACCCGGCTAAATAGAGAATGGAATTAGGTGGCAAGTTGTGAGGCTGGATGTTGTAATGATTAAGTACCCGGAGGAAGAAGGCGGATGGCGGAAATCCCATACATCGTAAGATATGAGAAGTGAGAAGAACCCGCTCTCCGGCCCTAGGAGAGGGCTCGGACTCTTCCTCCTCGCACCGCCATTTCCCTTTCTCTATCAACCCGTCCTTCTCCATTGTCGGAAGAAGGGAAGGGGGAATATTGCACCGGCTCCAGTTGCCGGCGGTTTCGGCCTCGTCCTCGGCTCCGGCGGCGGCGGCCGTAACGGCGAGCTCCTCTCCGATGAGAGTGATTTTTTCATCCGCCTGTTTCGAGAGCGAGAGACGGAGGCGGCGTAGAGGAAGACGCGGCCAGGTTTTCGGCCGCGAGATGTAGATCCTCGCTGGCCTGGCTGCCGGAAGATTTCTCCGGCGCGTCGACGGTGGCGCGGCTCGGTGAATCCACCAATGGATCCATCGTGTTGATGATGTCGTCGATGTCCGCGGCGACGGAGTGTTCCTGAGACGCGCGTGGCGAGTCCATACTTTGGCGGCGCGACGAGGACCTCGAGCTCTCTGACGAGAAGTCCGGGAACGGTGCTTGCGCGAGCACGGGCTCTGGGGGCTATGGCGCTCGAGCTGGAAGGTGAGGGGAGAGTGGAAGGATTGCCGGAGGGGATGAAGTGGGCTATTTATAGCCGGAAATCCTTTGCGATGCGCGTTAACGACTCTTTTGACCGTTGGATGCTCAATGCGTGTCATTCACCGGAAAATCTGGGAAATGAATCGACAGGTGATTATTGCTATCTTTTCGTTTCCCGCGAGAATCTGTCAGAGATACGTTCAGGGTTTCGCACTCGAAACCCAAACGTACCTGACATCAGCATGATTTTATCGCTGATGTAGGAAGTTCCTTCTCCACGAAGGTTCGTGGAAGAAAAAGCCGGATTTTCCAGAATCCGAGTTTCGCGTCATAACGTGATTTAAAGGAAAAGAAGAATCAAGACAAAAAGCCAATATTTCTCGGAAAGAATGCAAATTTGACAAAAGACGGCGAAATTGAAGTCTTAATCCTTCTTGGGGCTACTGTCGGATATATACCAATTAGGGGTATATCAGATGGTGTCCTAAAGTGACGGGTTACCAGGGTGGCCTGAATGGTAATGGGTTATGGTCCATTAGGCGGCCCAGTAAGCTGACGCGCGGAAGCCGGATTCTAGAAGAACCCGGACCACGGCCCACGTGGTACGGCTTGGAGTAGAAGTCGGATTCTTGCCTTCCAAGTTAGGACATACCGTAGTCTTCTAGGTTTCTTATTCTGTAAGCCCTAACCCGGCTATTATATAAAGCCGGACAGGAGATAAGAAAGAGATAGACAACAAGCTAGAGGCTAACTCGCCGAGATGTTGATCCTTGTCGAGTAGCTAAACCTAACTCACATTATACTTCGTATACTTCAGACTTCAGCCCTGATTTAGTGAGATTGCAGGAGTAGGAACGTCACCTATTTGCGACGTACCGAAACTGGGTAAAACCCTAGTGTCATTGTTCGTCATACGACCACGTCCCCCCACATCTCTATCGGTAGTCTCATGGAACCTCCGTCTATGAATTCTACTACGACGTCTCGACAATAAGCTATATGATCAAGTACTTTTCTTCATCGATTACTTTCTTACAGATCACAATCGTACTTGACAGATTGAAAGCATTGTAGCAACTAGTAGAAGTAAACGGAAAAAATATCCACGAAGAAAGGAAATGGAAAATATATTTCATTTTGCTACTACATAAAGTTAAGCTTACCTACTGAATCCAATACATCATGATAGAATATTTATCTGACCAATCATCTTAGGCACCGTGCAAAAGTTTAGCCCCATTACGACCACCACCAATGCTCAAATCTACAAATGCAAGTCAAGGAACCAATGACATTCCGATGAAAAATCAAATAGATACGATGACATCAATGAGGTATTTAGATACACTAGCAAGTGAAGTTTGATAAAAAAAATGTATAAGATGTACACTCAAGACTATTAGCTGAACAGAAAGGAGAAGTTGTCCAAAATTATTCTTAAGCTTGTTCCATGCCATATTTTAGCATAAAATAAAATATACTCATACCAACAACTTTTAGCGGTCAATGTGATCATGACTATTCCTATTTAGATTATCTTTAAATCAATTTAGCTTGAAAAATATGGAGTAAACTCAATTACTAATTTTCTCTGGCACAATTGAACTTCAACTTGCAGCAGGACTATTCAAAAGTGATAAACAGATGGTGTTTCATGTCATAAACATGACACTGAACGCCAGCACAGAAGCATCAAAACAACAAACAACAGAGCAACTGTTATGACCGGAGTCACATATAGGAGGAGGAGGCCCATCCGTGGCACACCCTAGGGCTTAGCCCATTTATCTATTTCAGATTCCCCTTATATATAGATTGTAATAGGTCGTGAACAGGCAAGCAATAAAGAATAATTCTATTGCCGGCTCCCCGAGGAGCCGGAACCCTAACCCTAGCCGCACCCCCTCCCTGCGCCTCCTCTCCCTCTCGCGCGACGGCGCCCAGCCGCCGGCGTCCGAGAGATCGGCCGCGCGCGACTCCCTCCTTCCCCTACAACCTACGCCCTAGACACGGTAGAACCCTAGTTCCTACCAACTTGGTATCAGCTAGCACTTGTTCGATCATGTCTTCGTCTCCGTTCACCTCCGCGGCCGCTGCGCCGCCGCCGCCGCCCTCCACCACGGTCGCCGCCTCCACGGCCGCCGCCCCCGCCGCGCCTGTCGTCTACTCCCCCGAGCAATTGAGCGGGGCCATCAACGACCTCGCCACCGCCGTCCAGGGGATCCGGGTGTTCTTGATGAGCTCCCACGGGCCCCCAGCGCCACCGCAGCACCCGATCGTCACCGTGCCGGCGCCGTCGCCTTGGCCGCCGGTGTTCTCGGTCGGGCATCTGCAGCCGCAGCCAACCTCGACGCCGCCGTGGCCGCACTGGCCACCACCCACGACCGGAGGGCCGGGCTCCACCGTGCCGGGGGGCGTTCCGATCAACCAGATACGCTTCCCCCCGTCGCCGTCACCGCTGCCAGCTTGGCTCACAGAGTCGACACCTCCGCCGGTTTACGCCGCCGCCGGAGAACCGCCGCTACCCACCCTCCCGAGCCCCACCGCCGGGGGCATTGCGCGCCTCCAGGAGGACCGCGCGGGGGTATACGGCCACGGAGCCTCCGCACCGCCACCACCCCGCTACGCCAAGGTCGACTTCGCCACCTTCGACGGGTCGGAGGACCCCCTGAACTGGCTCAGCCAGTGCGAGCAGTTCTTCCGCGGGCAGCGCACGCTGGCGTCGGATCGCACGTGGCTCGCCTCTTACCACCTTCGGGGCGCTGCCCAAACCTGGTACTACGCCCTCGAGCAAGACGAGGGCGGCATGCCTCCCTGGGACCGCTTCCGGGAGCTATGCCTCCTTCGCTTCGGGCCGCCTGTTCGCGGTAGCCGCCTGGCGGAGCTTGGGCGCCTCCCCTTCACATCCACGGTGCAGGACTTCGCCGAGCGCTTCCAGACCCTCGCGTGCCACGCACCGGGCGTGACAGGCCAGCAGCGTGCGAAACTCTTCATCGGCGGTCTACCGGACCACATACGGGTGGACGTGGAACTACAGGCCCCCCAGGACCTGCAGACGGCGATGCACTACGCTCGGGCCTACGAGCGCCGCGCCCAGGCCATGCAGCCGGGTCCCCCGAGCCGCGGAGCACGTCCGCCGACCCGAACCCCGCCGCCGCCCACGTCGGCCACAAAGCCACCGCCGCCGGCCACGCCGACTACCGCTCCGGCGTCTGCGCCGCGGACGTTCCGGCGCCTCACCCCAGCGGAGCAACTGGAGCGCCGTCGCCTCGGCCTGTGCTTCAACTGCGACGAGACCTACGCGCCGGGACACGTCTTCCCGCGCCTCTTCTACTTGGAGACGGTCGACGATAGCGAGCCGGACACACCCGCCGATCCACCATTCGAGGCCACGGCGTGCGTGGTCTCGCTCTACGCGTTGGCGGGTATCCGCAATGAGCAGACGATGCTCTTGCCGGTGACGATATGGGGCGAGCGTCTCGTCGCCCTCCTCGATACCGGCTCCACGCATAACTTCTTGCCGGCGGCCACGATGCGCCGCTTGGGTCTCGAGCCGACGAGCGGCGATCACCTCAGCGTCACCGTGGCCAACGGCGATCGCCTTCGCTACCACGGTATGGCGCGGAACGTGCCGCCATCCATCGGCGACGAGCACTTCACCATCACGTGCGCCGGCATCGATTTGGGCTGCTTCGACTTCATCATCGGCGTGGACTTCTTGCGGACACTGGGTCCAATACTTTGGGACTTTGCCGCACTGACGATGACCTTCTCTCGTCAGGGCCGCCGCGTCCGTTGGGAGGGCATTGGGGGCGCCACCCCGGCACCGCAGCCCCAGCTCGCCACGGCCGACCCCGACGCTGAGCACCCCCTGCTCACTCACCTCCTGCAGCAGCACGGCGACCTATTCGACGAGCCGCACGGCCTTCCGCCGGTCCGGGTGTATGACCATCGGATTCACCTCGCACCGGACACAGCACCAGTCGCCGTACGACCGTACCGCTACCCCCAGCTGCAGAAGGACGAGCTCGAGCGACAGTGCGCCCTCATGCTCGCCGCGGGCATCATTCGGATCTCTACATCACCATTCTCCGCGCCGGTGCTACTCGTCCGCAAGGCGGATGGCACGTGGCGTTTCTGCATCGACTTCCGTGCCCTCAACGCACTCACGCTCAAGGACAAGTTCCCTATTCCGGTGGTGGATGAGCTCTTCGACGAGCTCCATGGGGCGCGCTTCTTCACCAAGCTCGACCTCCGGTCGGGCTACCATCAGGTGCGCATGCACCCGGACGACATCGCCAAGACGGCGTTCCGGACTCATCATGGTCACTTCGAGTTTGTGGTGATGCCCTTCGGCCTCACCAACGCCCCAGCGACGTTTCAGGCCCTGATGAATCACGTCCTCCGCCCCTACTTACGTCGATTTGTGCTCGTTTTCTTTGGTGATATTCTTATCTACAACAACTCGTGGGCGGAGCATCTACAACACGTCGCCATCGTCTTCAACGAGCTTCGAGCGCATCATCTACACCTTAAGCGCTCGAAGTGCTCGTTTGGGACGACATCGGTCGCCTACCTCGGCCACGTCATCTCCGCCGAGGGGGTGGCCATGGACGCCGACAAGGTGGCGGCCGTCACAGCTTGGCCGCTACCTCGCTCGCCGCGCGCTCTTCGCGGCTTCCTGGGTCTCGCCGGATACTACCGGAAATTTATCCGGGACTTCGGCCTCATCGCGACACCGCTCACGCGACTGCTGCGTCGCGATGCATTCTCCTGGGATGACGAGGCCACCGCGGCATTCGAGGCCCTAAAGGGGGCCCTCACGACGGGCCCTGTTCTCCAGATGCCGGACTTCACACGGTCGTTCATGGTCGACTGCGACGCCTTCGGGGTGGGGTTCGGCGCCGTCCTTCATCAGGGCGAGGGGCCCCTCGCCTACTTCAGCCGGCCTTTCGCCGCACGTCACCTCAAGCTCGCGGCGTACGAGCAGGAGCTCATTGGTTTGGTGCAGGCCGTGCGGCATTGGCATCCCTACCTTTGGGGGCGCTCGTTCCTGATCCGCACGGACCACTACAGCCTGAAGTATTTGCTGGACCAACGGCTATCTACAGTACCACAGCACCAATGGATCAGCAAGCTGTTTGGATTTGACTTCACGGTGGAGTACCGCCCGGGGCGACTCAACACTGTGACCGACGCTCTCTCGTGCTACAACCTACGCCCTAGACACGGTAGAACCCTAGTTCCTACCAGCAACACTCCTATATGCTAGAGAGTTCATCAAGCAGCAAAGAAACAGTTGATAGAACATTTTTTAGATTATTAGTTTAGCACAAAAGGATGTGCACAGCATTCCAACATTCAATACTAAAAAACCCTGGTTTCGTTATATCCAGTGTGAAGGCTATTACCTGCAGTATAAACACTTTCAAATGGGTAATAGAAACAGCTAGTGGTTTCTGAAATCATCTTGGAATGCAATGAGTCAAGCCAGATCATGAAGACACCGAGAGCTGTCAACAGGAAGACCACATTATTTTCCTCAGCAAATCCTGGAATCTTTAGGGCCGTCCTCTCCCTAGGTAAATTCAGGGAAAGGAGCCTGTCCAATTCAACAGTTCTTCCTAGAACCCATGAAGCAGCACCATCACAACCGGTCTTCCTCATCCACAATTGGGCGCTGAAGTGTGACAGAGAGAGGAATCCAAGCCCACCATCGTCTGCCCGCATGAGAGAGAACCGGCAATTACTCCCGCCGTGCATATCCATGGGGACAGCTGTCACAGCTAGGCTCTGTCTCTCCAGATCAAACTCAACAATTCGAACAAAATTCCCAGCAATCAGCCAGTAAAGGGAATTTCCAACCAGCACACTGGGTCTGCCCATATAAACTATGGTGGGAGCTCGGATGGAAGCGGTGTTGAGATGAGATCACCCCAGCTGCCGGTCTCCGACGAGTACACACAGGCAATCACTCGTGTAAGATTCAGTTGAATGTCGACCTCCAATCCATACCTACCAAGACCGCTTGGAAGTGTTGGGCGTCTGCGCCAGCGCGAAGAACCGTTCCCTGGAGGTGCATCGGGGCCTTCACCATGTCTGTGCAAGCGCGATGCGGTGCTGGTCGCCGTTGACGGGGTCACACACCAGAACCTGGAGCTGGTCCCAGTAGTAGATCAGCCCGAGACCGTGGCGGCATCCAAGGGGCCGGAAGTCGCCGCCGCGGAGGGACCGCAAGGAGAAGCGGCGAAGTGGGACACGGTCGGGGTGCTCCATGGCGGGCTTGAAGTAAAACTCGCGACAAGTTTTGATGAAGCAGCCGAGGAGGGGAGGGCTGCGGCGGTGGTGGATGCGGAAGTGACGGAGGAAGACGGGGTCTGAGACGAGGCGGCGCCAGCGCCTGCAGACGAGGGAGGCACGCGGGAGGGAGGACGGCTGCGGGGGGAGGCGGAGGAAGATCTCGGAGAGGAGGTCGTCGACGTCCATTGGCGAGCTGGAGCGGCGGAAGAGGTTGGCCGTCATCTCGCTCTATCTTCGGAGTTCGGAGGGCATAACCGTAGAAAAGAAAGCCCACGATCTGCTTCTGCAGATGAACGTTATATAAGGTGCCGTTCACCTAAAAGGCCTTCAGGCCCAGCCCATTTTTCATGAGTTCACATCGCACAAAAAAGTTAACTTGCCTATAAAATTCTTTTAAAAAAAAAATCTAAAAAAAGGCAACTAAAATATACATGTATTTTGAAAACTGCACGCAACTTCTAAAGTTGTTTCAACATATTAACATGTTCTGTTCAAAAAAAAGGCAGATTAAAAAGTTCCGCATGTCAAAGAAATTTTATGAAATATGTTACAACGTTTATGATATGAAATATGGTTCATGTGCTCAAATAAAATGATCGTGCATATCAAAATGAAATCTTCATGCATATAAGAAAAATGTTCACATTACTCTTCATTGTTATTTGTTCCACAAAAAATACGATATGCTTCTTCCGTTAATTTTTCTTACAAACAGAAATATTTCCATCAAACAAATTGCATGTCCCGGTGAATAAGAAAGCTATTGCCACAACGTTTTGTAAAGTGACCCAGTGAAATAATTTAGAGATAAAAACTACAAGATACAGAAAAGGAGGGAAAAAATGCACAAAGCAACCGAGGCGAGATGTAGCAGCAACGCCCAGATTACAAGGACGGCGAGGGGAGCCGTCGGTGACTGGACAGTGCCATGGAGCACCAACAAGCTCAGCCATTTAGATGTGGAAGCGAAAGACAAGAAAATGGGGGGTGGCTGTCGTAACTCCAGTGCCACCGCCATTGCGTGATTGACAGGAGCTTGTGTTTGGAGGTTAATTCGAGTCCGGTCCATGTGCTCCATTTATAATCAAAACAATAAAAGAAAAAAGCAACGTAGAACATGAACACACATGTAAATATGCAAAACAACATCAGCCTACACGTAGGTCTGACACAGCGTGCAAGCATGAAGCTAACTAACCAAAACGTTAGGTCGTCAATGTGCCTTCATGCCAGTAGTAGTCACAGAAATAAGAGCGATCAATTCCTACAAATTAAGTCCACTGCACAGTTCACCGGTGCGTGCTACATGGGGGATCAACTTCTGCGTGGAGCGTACGAAACGAGAGAACCTACAACTGACAACATATTTCTGTATCTCAGCCACCAGGAATGCAAAGGGAAGAACCTAAACCCACCAGGCCACTTCCGAACATCAGCCACCGGAATGCAACTCTACAGACCTGCCGAGAAACCGATGTCATCAGTCAAATAAGTTTGTACTATTCATTCAGTGGAAATAAAAGGTTACATGTCACAATCTTCTGAAAGACATAACAGTAGTGTCACACCTTTCTACTGTTTTCATATTTCCAAGCTTTGGCTACATGGGATCTCGGAGAAAGACCAGTGGTTCAGATAACTCGATTAGAGAGAAGTACCGGGCTGCCTAGCCTATGAAATTACTTGAACATTTTTTTCTTTTCATGGAGATCTCAGAAGCTCTTGGAGAATAAACCAGATGCATATGGTTTGCAGCTAATAGGCATACTTTTAGAAATGCACGAGCTACATAGTAAGTTGGCGATTTGAGTTAATAAATTTTTTGCAGTAGGGACCATGCACCATCCTACTGAACTTATGTTTCCATCAGTCCAAAATAGATGTACTCCCTCTGATATTAAGTGTCGCAAATATGAGACGGAGGGAGTATTTATTTTATATTATACATCATCAAAGAGAATACTTTAAAGTCTTTGACCACTACTCACGATGAAAGCAGTTTTCATGATAAATCTAGTCATATCATGATTTATCGTATGTTCAATATATACTCTAAATTTTGAAGCATCTGTAGTGACCAAGAAAATCAGACTGTACAAGTACCATAGCAACATGTAGTTTGGACTATAGGAACTTGTAGCTAGGGTAAATTGGGTGTTCCACTTCTAGCAAGTTTTGCTGACTTAATTCAGAAGGAAATATTTCATTTGATGTAAATACTCCTTAATGGACCAAGAGGTGATCTGTAGTTACAGTTGGCTGATATCATCAAGGTGTGTAATTAGCACATGATTTCATCCTTGTTGTGCATGAAAGCTTCCTCTGAAGGGCACTACAGATAAGATTTAATAACCTGAATTTCCCTCCTGAAGAGATCAACAGTGGGGAGTGATAAATGACTTCCATTAAGTGACTCCATGCCATCATTGTCAACATCGACACATGACTTCCAGTTATTCACCCAGACCCTGTGGGTTGCCCAAACGTTTCATGTAGCCCTTTGAGACAAAGATCCATGTGGATTGTTGCCCAAACGTTTCATGTAGCCCTTTGAGACAAAGATCCATGTGGATTGCCCAAACGTTTCATGTAGGCCTTTGAGACAAAGATATTGTGAGGAAGAAATTTGCTTTGTGAGAAGATAGAAGAGAAGCCCATGGCTTCAAGCCATGTTGATTATGCATTGGAGAAGACCGTACGCAGTAACAAATATCGAGTTGGGGGAGGGGGGACTTTGGTCAGAATTGGAAGAACATAAGGGATGTATCAAAGGTGAATACTTAGAGAGGTTTGGCAATGGTATCATCCAGCTGAGGTCAAAACCCCAATGTTCCCATATTTTGGATTTATTTAATTCTCTGTTGAAATAGAAAGCAATAAACCTTATTTCCTTAAATATACAATGATATTATATTTCCTTATTTAGTACATAACAGTTGACTACTTGATTATAATATCCCTTTAATGGTAATGGATGAAAATCTTCCAATGATTCCCAAAACAGAAACATATCCATGAAGCAAAGAAAAGATAAGTATTACATTCTGATATTGCTTAAAGATAAGCTTACCTACTCAATTAATACATCACAATAGCAAATCAATATGACCAATATTCTTATGTCTTGTCCAAAACTTCAGCTCCATCATGTCCACCACCAATGACTGCCAACAAGACTATGAAGTTAGGGAGCGAAAGACACTCCAAACAAAAGCCAATTAGCTGTGATGGGGGCATCGATGGGATATTGAGGTAAAATTACATAAGTAATTGAGAAAAATAACCCAAAATTAACTACATTCGGAGGACCTAAACAGAACATGTACTTGTCAATAGAGAGAATATTCTCAAGACAGTACATATTCATTAGTGTTGTAACTGATACAAATGAACTTTCCACTAGATGCAGGACTCTGGAGTGTTAGAATTGAACTGCTTTTTACATCTCAAGCCCATTCTTTATTTTGGATTTGATATTAGAAAAAGAACAATGATAATAATATTAAATAAAATAAAGTTCAGAATATGCTAATTGAGCTACCTATTTTACATTTCATTTGGTTCAAGCTAGTCTTTTTCATGTAGTATCAGTGCATATCAAACCAAGTCATTATTATTTTGAATTTCCAACCGTTATGTATCTCATCTTTAGAAACATCTGCACTACAACTATATACCAGTACGGCCATTAAAATTCTTAAATGTGTCAACAGTCAGACAACACTAAACTTAGCTCAACTATTATACTAAAAAATTCTGATCTTTTTGTTCATCGTTTTATTATAGGATGTCCATTACTATAATTCCATTATAATAATACAATAATTAGTAGCACAAAAAAAGCATTACAAATTTCTACTTAATTTTTTGACAAAGGAGGCACACCCAGCCTCTTCACTAGGGAAGTCAAAATCACAAAACAGCAGAATCACCTCGCTAGAAAAGTAAAACTAGCAGGCTAAGACTAATAGTAGATGTCTTCCCAAGTCATAACTATCAAAAAGAATGCCACTATACAACCAAAAAAAAATACTATATGTTGAAGGCATATAGTAAAGGCATGTTATTACCTGCAGTATAGACAATTTCGAATGGATGATAGGAACAGCAGATGTTGATGTCAAAAAATTGCTTAAAATGCAAGGATTGAAGCTGAACTGTAAACAGGCCAATATCTGTCCGCAGAAACACCACATTGTTGTTCTCAGCAAACCCTAGTATCTTTAGGGGCCTTCTCTCCTTGACTGAATTCAGGGAAAGAAGCTTGTCAAGTTCAATGGTTCTTCCCAGAACCCATGAAGCAACACCGTCAGAATCGGTCTGCCTCTTCCATAATTGGCACTGAATTTTGACAGAACAAGGCAACCAAGCCCAACACCATCTGCCCGCATAACCAAGAACTCTAAACTGCTGTCGGCATCCACTGGTAGAGGTATTACAGCTAGTCTCTGCCTACTCAAATCAAACTCGAGGATATTTAATTTTCCAAGCACCCAGTAAAGGGAATCCCCGACTAGGACATCGGGGACACAATCGGGCGTGCGAGGAAGGATCGTAGGATTTGGCGGAAGCCGTGTTGATATGATATCGCTCCATTTTCCGGTATCCGACGAGTAGACTTGGGTGACCGCTAGCTCGTTGTGCTGCTGTTTCACTGTGCCTACCATGACCACCTCGAACTGGAAGTACTCGACGTCTCCGGCAGCAGCAGTGCGAAGCACCGCCCCGTGGATTGGGCCGTGGCCCAACGGGGCGGCGAAGCCGGGGGAAATGACGATGGCGTGCTGGTCGCCGGTGACAGGGTCCCACACTAGGAGCTCGGGACGCTGCGAGGACAAGGCCATGACGGCATCCGAGGTTGCGGTAAAACAGATAATGTTCGTCTCCGCGGCGGTCGAGCTGCAAGGAGAAGCAGCCGTATGGGAGACGATTGTGTGGCTCCATGGTAGGTATGAGGCTGAGGCGGCCGAATAAACCTAGGAGGGGAGGGTTGCGGCGGTGGCGGATGTGGAATCGGCGGATGAAGCACGGGTCGGAGACGAGGCCCGAGGGAGGGAAGACGGCTGTGGCGGGAGGCGGAGGAGGATCTCTGTGAGGAGGTCGTCATCCTCCAGCGGCGCCGGCGACAGGGGGCTGCTCATCTCCTGGCGGCGTGCGTGGCGCAGGCGAGAGGGAGAGAGGAAGAATCACGCTCGTTTTGTTTTGTCGGGAGATAGAGCCCACGATAGCTAAACTAAGAGAAAGCCCACTACAAGTACATACTAGGTCCAGTAAGAGTGCAAGATTTTCTAAAAAGAAAATCCAGGATTTTTTTTTACATGAATAGTTCAGGAATAGTCGGCCATGCCTACGAATGTGGAGAAAGCATGGTGAACAAAACCTAGCCGCCAAGAAAACCTTCGACATCTGCCGTTTTCCGTCGTCTCTGGTTGTGGATTTAGTGCTTGAAGATGGGAACCTCGGACAAACCTTCATGGCACCGTGTAAATATTGGGTTTTTGTACCGTTAGGTGTTTGTGTTCTCGCGGTGAAGATGGCATTGCTCATGCGAAATAATAGTCTCACGGATCATTTCCCGTCTTTGTGTGACTGTTGAGGCTAACAACGTCTATAACGTGGGGTGTCTTCTCGTATAGGAGATTGTGGGCTCTCAATTTGGTGGTGTCAAATTTCGTTCTTTTGTTCTCGCGAAATTCCTCCACGATATCTACGGTTAAGACATCATGTCTTATGAGGGGTGTATGTGTATCACCGAACACAATGCGTTCAACGGTCATAAGTTCTCGTCTATTGGGATGGGTTGTTGAAGCCCCTATTCACAACTGCCTTTGAAGTTAGTCTAGCATGTGAGGTTTGTTCTTCTGCGATTTCCTCTATAGAGTTTTAGAGGAACATCAAGAATATAGCAGATAGTTTTCTGTTTTATACTCCTGGAAGCGATTTTTTTTATCGATAAAATTAGACCACTTACTGAAAAAATGGTGTTTCAGCCATGTATATCTCGGAGAGTTCAATTACTAGCAACAGTAAGGCTGAATGGTTGATCCTCTTCTGCTAGTAAAAAAATTGTGTTACATATTTCCGTGATTTCCCATCATTTACTAGGGTCATGTCATTTTTATCATCTGTTAAATATAAATTGCAAATTATGAAGCATCTTTAGTGACCGAAATCGATTAAACTTTAACTGCACAGAAACCATAGAACCATGTAGTTTGGAATAGAGGAACTTATATCAAGTTTTACTGACTTCATTCAAAAGGAAATATCTCATTTGATGTAATTAGTGATCTATCAAGATTCACTCCACCGATGACTCACGTGTATAAAATACAAAGTAGCACATCAAGAATTTACATGAGAAAAAACATTATGAAATGGTAAGGCATGGATTAGCCCGGTGAAAGTAAATTTAAAATCGGTTGTTTTAGGTCTGTGCATGGTGGGCCTAACACTGTCAAAATTTTAGTGTTTCTCTACTTTTAAATTTTCAACACTTCAATAAATTGTACCTACATATGAACATTTCCGGGTCTGTAACATCCCAAGTATGAAAAACACCATTAGAATGTTTGCTCCTTGTTAATTTATGTTTTGCATCATGTCATCATAAGCTTTGCATTTGTTTTCATTTGTTTTTCCATTTGAATTTCAAACCAAAATTCAAATCCTTGTTTCATATTTGTTCTGTTACAATTTTTTTCAAATGAAACTTTCAAATCAAACCAATTATTTGTTTCCAATAAACTTGAAAGTTCAAACTATTAACTTGCTTCTTTTCAATAATTCAATTAATACCAAATTCACTCAATTTCATTTGAATTTCAAACAGCCACAAAATTTAATTTTTTTGAAAAACAAAAAGTTGCACAACTGGGATTTTGTAATAAACAGATTATACAAATTTATCCCCAAATTTTTAAACCCCAAAAACCCTTCTATTTCTCTCCTTTTCTTTTCTTTTCTGCAAAAAAAAAACAGATAGAAAATAAAAACAGAACGGGCTGGGGGAGGCAGCCAGGCCAGCCCAACGGCCAGCCCAGCCCACCTTTCCACCCCAGCCAAGCGCGCGCGGCCCGCTCACCCCCCCTTCTTCTTTCTCCGTACGGCTGACGCGCGCTGACGCAGCAGCGCACCACCGTGCCCTCCACCTGCTCCACCCTCTCCCCTTTATCTACTCCCCGAGGGCGCGTCCAAACCCTAGCCATCCCTCCTCTCCTTCCTCCTCGCGCCGCCATCATCTCCTCTCATCTCTGTTCCCCTTTCTTCCTTCTGAAAACACCGAGAGCGACAGGGAGGGACGCCGCCGTCGACACGCCGCCATGGTGCCTCTCCGGCCACGCTAGGGAGACGTGCACCACCATAGGGATCCCTGCTACCTCTACGAACACAACGCCAAGCTCGATCAGCCGCCACGATGCCGGAATTTCCCTGTCTCCTCGCCGGCCGTTTCTGAACCTCACCGTCGACTCGTCGTCCCCGACGACGGCAGCCTCGACCAGCTACCCCAACCACCTCCTGGTGAGACACCCCGACGCCCCATGCCTATCTCCAGCCTTCTCGCTTCCTGTTTCGCGATCGCACGTTCTGAAACCGACGGTAGCGTCCGCCGCCGTGCCGCCATGGCCGCAGTCGAGCACGCTCCCGTGCGCTTCCGGGCCGTCCAAGCACACGAACACGCGCCACACCCCTCAGAACGCACACGCACACGTCCAGCGCCGCCCATTCGTGGTCGCCGCGCCATGCAGCACCGCCGTGCCGTCACCTGTCGCCGCGGTTCAGACGAAAGTCTGAAACTTTCGTTCAGTTTCAGTTAAACAGGGCAGATCTGCCTCAAAACCACACAGCTCCCTCCTCTGTCACGAATCGATCCGCACCGTAGTGGCCAGATCCAACGGTGCGCAGCGCGAGGGCGCGGGTTCGATCCCCCGCAGCGCAGAATAAAACCATCTTTTTGCGCTCGTTGCCACACAACCGTGCTGGCCCCACCCGTCAGCGACGTGGTGGCCACGCCAGCTTCCACCCACGCGCCACGCATGCACCAGCTGGGCACTGGCCCACTGCCAGTGACCCAGAGGCTGCTCTGGCTGCGTAGGAAAGGTTCCAGGGGCCTTTCTGAAGTTTCTTTTTCGCATCCAAGCCCCTGGACCAAATCTGAAACTTTTAAAATCACAGAATAGCCCCTGTAATTCAAATTCAAATAACTTTTGCATTTCAAATCCAAATTTAATAAATAAAATATGTTTTCCATACCAAATTTAATTCTATACATGTTAAAACCATTTGTTTACTGTTTTGAACATTCCAAATATTTTCAAAAATTCAAATTCAAATAACTCATTCAAATTTGGTCAAATTCATAACTAATTCAAATTTAATTCAAATGGCACATGTAAAATATGTTTTCCATGCACAATTGAACAAGCTTTCCAAATATAAACTTTGTTTCCTGTTTTGAATAATTAAAATTGGTTAAATAATTCAAATCTTGTTTAAACCATTTAAAATTGCTAAATTAATAACTTGCTCAAATTAAATTCTTTTTGAACATATAAAATATGTTTTCAAACCAGAAAAGTATAATCTTTTCAAATATGAATTTTATTTAATGTTTTGAACAAATAAAAATTTAAATAATTTTATACTTGAATTAAATTCATTTAAATCTTGTTTAAACTTGTTTAATTCATAACAAATTCTTTTTAATTCCTTTTTCAACAAATTAAATATGTATTCCATCTAAAATTTTGTGTTCTTTCCAAATATAAAGTTGGTTATCTATTTTGAACAATTAAAATTGGTGAAAACAACAAATGCTTGTGTAACTCATTTAAGAAGCCAAATTTCATAACTTAACAAATAAAATTCCAAACTTGGTAAACAACATTTCAAATTGAAGCTATTGTTGTTTTCTTATTGTTTTCCTCATCCATGCATCATTCTAATCAACTTTCACATGATGGTTAGTTGTAGATCATTTAATTCAACATTAATTTATGGGCTTTTCTATATGCAACCCAAATTGCATATGGGCCCATTTAATTATGTTACCATGTCAACTAGCTTACCTTTGATGCATCAATTAAATTGTCATGCATCATTCCATGTTTGTGCATTATGCCATGTTATTGATTGCTTGTCTCTCTTCGTTGTTTGTTTGCTTCTTCTCGAATAGACGACGACGTTGAGACAGACGAGGTTTACGACACTACTTCAGAGGAGTTAGCCCAGTACCAGGCTACTGAGTTTGCAGGCAAGTATTCACTCACATGAACCATTGTGTCCTTTCCACACTGGATATCGATACTTTCCGTTGTCTATCCTGCTAGCCGTAAGATTCGTTGCTTGTGTTCCGATCCTATCACATGTTATCCTGTAACCCTGATATAGCCTCATCTCCACACCTATAACCCCGTTGCTTGTTGCCTGTGTCTTACTAGCATGCTTAGGGTTGTTTATGCTCGAGTCTGATGTCCGTTATTTCTTTTACCGTATCTATTATGTTCTGGGGCTCGATGTTTAAACAACAACCTGTTAATGATTGAGGTAATGCTAATTTGATGATAAGGCACCGGCAGGAGGCCGGGTATGGTTTTGAGGCCTGCTAGTGTCGAACTCAGGAAAAGTTCTTGTCCTCTAGATCCATGATGAGCGCGCTAACCGCATGTGGGAAGCGTGTATGGGCGCTCCCCTCAACTTGGTTCGATTCGCATCTCGTCCAAATCGCCTCATTTAGTTCGGGTTTTCCATTTGCCGCATGCATATGCAGGTGCGAACCCGAGGCCAGGGTGGTAACTTTTGTAGTCGGCATTTAGGGAGACACGTTCTTAGAGTGCTATGAGGGTCCCCTTTTCTTTGTGGGGCTTGATTAGCCGTGCGCTCAATTGCACGGGGTTCTTTGGGCTTGATGCGAAGAAGAGTTGGGTTGTGTTGAGTGTCTCGCTTGGTGGGTTTGATCCCCGTCTGGCGGGATATTCTTACGTGTACGGCCAATAAATTGGTGCATCCCTGCAGGGTTAAATCTTCTCGAGAAGCCGTGTTGTCCGCGGTTATGGATGACTTGGTGATAGGGCTGGCTAACAAGGATTAGACAACTTACACCTAATTAATAATAATTTGACTAGTAATAGACTTATTGAACCCATAACTTGAACCTTCACTAATCCAACTGTGTGAGTTATCCTCGGATTGCTTCTTTGGATAAGGGGCGAGATCCAGGATGGGTTTGTTGGTAGTTGGTTCCGATGTGCTATCTTATCCCTGTCTCTTAGCCGGTTGTTGTAGCGTGTCTCTGTAGTTGGTTAGGCAGCCCGCTGCCGCACTTTTGTATCACCTATCTTCCGTTGAACCCAAAGCATCTGTACTTGGTGTTGCCGGGTACACTCTGGTATCTTGTGCGTCTTGCTTGCCAGTACTCGTCTGTACTGACCCCTTTGGGGCTGCGTGTTCTGCAGACTACGTTTCCGAGGATCCCCATGGTGGCTACTACGTGGAGTATGACGAGGCTGCTGACGAGTAGATAGCGAACCCGGGCAGGATCCGAGACATCGTGGATGGGCTCCGTCTTTTCGTTTACGGCCTCTTAGGCCTATTTGGATCTTGTCTGTACTCAGACACTTTGGATGCTTCCGCTGTGATGTAATGATGACTTGTTGGGACATGTGTCCTCTGGATGATTGTATTTGCTATCTCTGCTCTAGTGAGAGCTATTTGCCACTTATTTCTATTTCTTTGTGTCTTAGAGATTTGTTGTGATATCACTTGTTCAAATGCCGTTGACGTACCATGTGTGTATGTTGTGAAGTACGTCAATGGAAGTAGTCAGATTTCTATGGAATGGTTTACGCAGACGATGAATAGTAGAGGTTGGTTGTCACACGTTTACGTGTTGGCCTACTCATATTGAGATGCGGGTGCCGGTAAGCCCCGTAAGCCAATTATCAACTGTTTGGCGGGCTGTGAGTATCCTCTAGAAGTCCGGGTGCGACAGGGTCCTACGCGGGTTGGTAGTGTATGTGATATATCACCAACAAGCTTGACTTAATTCGCAATGGGCCAGAGGAGGTATCTAATCTCTAGAGCGTCAGATCTAAAAGGGAGAGAGGATGTTTAGACTCACCCACTTTGTTTTGTTGGATAAGCATGCCCCTAGTGTGGAGGCGGTCTTTATCTTGGGCATGTACATGAAACTCCCTTTTCTATCAATATATCGAAGCAGAAAGCTTTTGCGTTTTCGTGAAAAAGTGTTGAGGCAGTATAGTAGCTTGGGAGAACATCTTCAATTCCATATCCATTTGGAGGTCATAGGGATAGACAGATTCATGAAGGCCGGACTATTAGTATTTTTTAGCTTAGTATGTATGGGTGTTTTCACTCGGTTATCACTGCTCACTAGTAGGAAACATGCCTTTCGTCCAGGCCATTAGTCTCGGTCGTGGCCTGGGCCGGGGCTAATGGTCCGGGACACGTCGACCCTAAAACGTTGAAAGCGTACGTCACCCTTTAGTCCCGGCTCGTTAGGGTCCAATAGTCCCGATTTGAGATACAAACCAGTACTAAAGGGGTCTGCGGCACGCTACGGGCTGGTGCCTGATGCTTGCGTGTTGGGAACCCCAAGAGGAGGGTGTGATGAGCACATCGATAAGAATTTCCCTCAGTTAAGAACCAAGGTTATCAATCCAGTAGGAGAAAGAGGATCTTCGAAAGGTTGATGCCACTGACGGTGGTGATGGCACCTCACCGGTGTCAGCAACAACGCGGAACCTGCACACAAGACAACCAAAATACTTTGTCCCAACGGTACAGTGAGGTTGTAAACCTCACCGGTCTTGCTGAAAACAAAGATTAGACATATTGTGTGGAAAATGGTGTATGCTTGCAGTAAGTAAAGAAAACATGAAATTGTAGAGTTTTGTTTAACAGTGTAGGAAAATGGACCGGGGTTCATAGGTTCAATAGTGGTGTCTCTCCATAGAAGATAGCATGCTGGGTGAACAAATTACAGCTGGGCAATTGACAAATAGAGGTTGCACCAGTGCACATTCATGACATGATGACTACTATGATATTTAGTGCGGGCATTACAACAATATACATAGACCGTAATCCAACTGCATCTATGACTAATAATCCACCCTCAGGTTATCATCTGAACCCCTTAGGTATTAAGTTACAAGCAACAGATAATCGCATTAAGCAATGTGTGTAATGTAAGAAATGATTGTACATGCGGGCACTCACACCGCTGTTTTCTCTCTAGTGGCAACAGCACATCCTCCCCCGTCACGTTTCTGTCACTCGAGTACAGGCGAAAAGGAGGCATGAACCCACTATCGAGCATAAATACTCCCTCTTGGAGTCACTAGCAACTACTTGGCCAGAGCAACCACTAGCAACGGAAAGCATGCAAGATCACAAATAACATATGCAATAAAGACTATACTCAACTTGGCATAAGTTCAATATTCATCAGATCCCAGCAAACACGGCACATAGAATGACATAAGAACAATCTCGATCATGTTAGGCAGCTCACGAGATCTAAACAGTGAGGCATAGGAGGAGAAGACAACCATCTAGCTACTACTATGGACCCGTAGTCCAAGGATGAACTACTCACGCATCACTCTGGAGGCAGGCATGGTGATGAAGAGGCCTCTGGTGATGATCTCCTCTGTGGCAGGGTGCCGGGAGACAGCTTCAGACCCCCCCTGATCTAGGGTTGATGACGACGGCGGCTGCGGAACTTTTCGGGGATATTTGATCAGGCGCCTAGGATTTTCCTTCGGAGGGGAATAAATAGGCGAAAGGGCAAAGGCGGTGGAGCCCTGGGGGCCGCACACCACCCCCCGGTGCGGCCAAGGGGAGGGAGCCGCCCTATGGTGTGGGCCCCCCTGAGGCCCCTCTCCGGATCTCTTCGCGACTCTGTGGAACCTTCGGGAATTCTAAGACTTCCGGGTTTCGAATTTTCCAATTCCGAAAATATTTCCAGAACAACTTTTATGAAACTAAAAACAGCAAAAAATAGGAAACCGGCTCTGTTGCATCTTGTAAATAGGTTAGTCCGGAAAATCGATAAAAAAATAAAGAAGGGAGAAAACATGTAGCAATTGGCATAATATCATCATGGAACATCAGAAATTATAGATACGTTAGAGACATATCAAGCATCCCCAAGCTTAATTCATACTCGTCCTCGAGTAGGTAAACGATAAAAACAAAATAATTTTTGAGGTGACATGCTATTAACACAAACTTGATCATTATAATGTAAAAGCACATTTAAGCTGAGATCATATAACTTTACACACAAACATGATAAATATAAATTTAATAATAAAGCATAGCAATCACTTTGCATCATGAGAAGTAACTCAAATAAAAGATCATGAGTAACAATGCATTGAAAGTTATACGTTTGTTTCAAGTATAGAGAAAGCATGGAAAAGTGGTATTTCGCAAGTCCTTAAGAGTGGGACAAAACATAGATGCCAGGACACCTTCAAAGTTCATGAGGAAGATTAGAACAAATAGTTGGAGAACAAACAATAACACTTCATGAATCAACTAATGATGTTTATGGGACAAATGCACATAAAACTCAGAATGGCAAACATGCTCTCTCAACTGTGCATAAAGTTAGAAGATGGAGACTCAACATAAAAGTAAAAGAAAAGCCCTTCGCGGAGGGAAGCAGGGATCAACTCATGTGCTAGAGCTTTTATTTTATTAAACATAGGTATTAAAAGTTTGACACTCGTCCCATCCATCTTACACAAACCATGGCTAACCGAATCCTCGGGTGCCTGCCAACAATCACATACCATGGAGGAGTGTCTATATTTTAAGAGAGGTGTATGCTAGTGTCAACGAATGGTAAACAGAAAATACAGTACGTCAGAAGCCAACTAGATTTCACAAGAGCGGCTCCCATGTGAAGGACGCATCTGGGTAGAAGGTCATCCCTCTTTCTCTTTTGTTTACACAATTATGCTTTGACTGATAATTCAGGGGCAAAAATAGTGACGAGAATTTCTTTGCATTAATTTGGGGCTGGGCACCCCGCTGCCAGCTCTTCTATCAATTGGATAAACGGATGAAGCCACTAGTCCCGGGTGTGAAATCCAATCAACAATTGAGATAAAGATTCTCTATTGACGTCCTCATAAGCAAAAACAAGAACACAAAACATGAGTAATTTTGAAAGTTTTAAAGGTAGCACATGAGCAATTTACTTGGAGTGGCAGTGAAATACCACATGTAGGTAGGTATGGTGGACACATTGGGAAAACTTTGGTTTTAGGGAGTTGGATGCACGAGTAGATCTCATACTCAGTACATGTGGAGGCTAGCAAAAGACTGGGAGCGACAAATCAAGAGAGCATAAGAGGCATAATCATGCATAGCGACATAAACATCATTAAACAAAGCATAAGTGGAATCACAAGTTCAAAAACTAAGTGATCATGGAGGCTATTCGTGACTGGTTCATAGTCATAAACATGGTGTGAGCATGCGCCAAGTCAACCAAATAAAACATTCAAAGGAGAATACCACAAATTTATGCTTTAATATGACAAGAACAACTCATGATTCTTTCAATGACATATTAAGCACTCTCAGCTATTTGAGGCTATTCATGCTACTAAATAACCACAAGTCTTTAAAACTAAAATAACATTTATCATGGCATGAAAAAGTTCTAGCCACAGTCTATACAAGCTTCTACGTGTACCGTTATAAATTTTACCTCAAGCAGCAATTTATTTTCCCAACAAGCACCATACAAGATATGTTTTAACAAAAATACTCTAAATCAGGGGCGGACCCAGGCATAGCTGAGTGGGGGCCATGGACCCCTCTCAATTTCTCATACTACAGTGTAATGTGTTCATATTTTGCAGGAAAAACTTCCAAATTTTCGAAATTTTACAAGAAATGCCCCTAGTCATCTAAATTGCCCCCACTGAATTTTTTGTCTAGATCTGCCCCTGCTCTGAATGCTACATCAATCAAATATGAGAGTGCTCATATAACACTACTAAAACAAACAGCTATGAGAAGAGATGCATGCAAAACAGGAGCTAAATAAATGCAGCAGCCAGACAAAGATTAAGAATACAAAGTATTCCCATGAAAAAGCAGAGCGTGTCACTCTCCAATAAAAGAATGCTGGGGTCCAACTAATCTTATTGCAAAAATAAAAACAAACTGAATGCAAAAATAAAATACGCTCCAAGTAAAGCACATAAGATGTGACCGAATAAAAATATAGTTTCACTAGAAGTGACCTGATAATTTGTCGATGAAGAAGGGGATGCCTTGGGTATCCCCAAGCTTAGACGCTTGAGTATTCTTGGAATTTGCTGGGATGTACAACTGGGACATCCCCAAGCTTAGGATCTTCACTCTTATTGATCACTTCATATCATGCTCTTCTCTTGACCCTTGAAAACTTCCTTCACACCAAACTTCTCACAATCTTCATTAGCAACATTAGTGCAATCAAAATAATAAATTCACATGGTTCAGTTTCAACACAATTCTAACACTCATAAATACATTAGCTACTCTCACAACTTCTTTTAAACTCTTTTCTCAAAAGAACACCAAAATAAAGAGATTAAGATGCAAATGCAATT
Organism: Alopecurus myosuroides; assembly: GCA_028641055.1. Classification (NCBI taxonomy): domain Eukaryota; kingdom Viridiplantae; phylum Streptophyta; class Magnoliopsida; order Poales; family Poaceae; genus Alopecurus; species Alopecurus myosuroides. Next base: position 371,781,613 of record CM054060.1, read on the forward strand.
ATTGGCAGAAATCTGTCAAAATAGGACAACAGGTAAAGATGATTTTTTAGAAACTATTCTGTTGCTCAAATAAAAAAGTGTTCATCTAAGAAAAGTTGCTTATATAGACCAGGATTACGCACAAAAAAACTCAGGTCATTTTGAATTTTCTGTAATTTTTTACGAATTTGATAGTGGACAGCAGAAATCTGTTTCCTGCGCAGAAATCCGAAATATAGTCTCAACTTTCCACTAGAGGCTTTACTTGGCTCAACAAAGACACAAAAGAAAAGATACAGCGGGGTTGCTAAGGAAATATACAACAGCCAAGTGCAAAGCACACAGAAAGAAACGATGGAAAACGGGTTGAAAACGGAGAAATAAAACGGGTTGTCTCCCGGTAGCGCTTTTCTTTAACGCCTTTCAGCTAGGTATAGAAAGCAACTCAAGTATTTTCAAGTGAAGAAGCATCAAAATTAAGCTTATAAATCTCCTCAACAATGAATTTTATTTCATCCATAGAATTTTTAGTTGTCTCTTTATCAGCAATTTTAGGCACACTACTTTCATCAAATGGGTTTGTAGGAACAATCCAATCAAAATTCTTTTCTAGAGTTTCATGCATTCCTACCAATTTAAAGGGTATTGGTATTTTAATTTCCTTATCATTGGCTTTAACCGGTGTGCTATTAACATGTACACATGAGCCTGACATCTCAAATCGGTTAAAAAAAATTCTAGCCTCAGTGGCAATATCACCAAATACTTTAAACAAAGTTTCTAGAATAAACTCTCTTTTTTTGCTATCCCTAATGTTATCAAGGTTGAGGAACATTTGTTGTATGATGGGATTAAGGTTAACAAACCTAGCTTCCAGCATACGAACTAGAGATGCTGCAACGGTTTCATAATCTGGAGCAAGATCACCTAAGGATCTATCCTCAAATTCTTTGTGCTTACTAACATAATTAAAGAACTCTCCAATATTATATTCCCAATTATATCATCGCTACCTACTGGTACGTCTTTCAAGGTAAACTTGGGTAGAATCATCATTAGAGATTAAACTAAGAGCAGAAAGGCAAAAATAACAGCTATAAAGTAAACTATTTTTTTTTGTGTTTTTGATATAAAGAAGCAAAACAAGACAAAAATAAAAATAAGACAATGTACAAAATAAAGAGGTTGAGAGTGAGAGACTCCCCTTGCCAGAAGACTTCTTCCTCCCCGGAAACAGTGCCAGAAATTCCTTAATGCTTGCATGTTGGGAACCACAAGAGGAGGGTGTGATGAGCACAACAGTAGGAATTTCCCTCAGTTAAGAACCAAGGTTATCAATACAGTAGGAGAAAGAGGATCTTCGAAAGGTTGATTCCACTGACGGTGGTGATGGCACCTCACCGGTGTCATCAACAACGCGGAACCTGCACACAACACAACCAAAATTCCTTTGTCCCAACGGTACAGTGAGGTTGTAAACCTCACCGGTCTTGCTGAAAACAAAGATTAGATATATTGTGTGGAAAATGGTGTATGCTTGCAGTAAGTAAAGAAAACATGAAATTGTAGAGTTTTGTTTAACAGTGTAGGAAAATGGACCGGGGTTCATAGGTTCACTAGTGGTGTCTCTCCATAGAAGATAACATGCTGGGTGAACAAATTACAGCTGTGCAATTGACAAATAGAAGTTGCACCGTAGTGCACATTCATGACATGATGACTACTATGATATTTAGTTCGGGCATTACAACAATATACATAGACTGTAATCCAACTGCATCTATGACTAATAATCCACCCTCAGGTTATCATCTGAACCCCCTTAGGTATTAAGTTGCAAGCAACAGATAATCACATTAAGCAATGTGTGTAATGTAAGCAATGATTGTGCATGCGGGCACTCACACTGCTGTTTTTTCCCTAGTGGCAACATCACATCCTCCCCCGTCATGTTTCCATCACTCGAGCACAGGCGAAAAGGAGGCATGAACCCACTATCGAACATAAATACTCCCTCTTGGAGTCACTAGCAACTACTTGGCCAGAGCAACCACTAGCAACGGAAAGCATGCACGATCACAAATAACATATGCAATAAAGACTATATCAACTTGGCATAAGTTCAAAATTCATCGGATCCCAGCAAACATAGCACATAGAATTACATAAGAACAATCTCAATGATGTTAGGCAGCTCACGAGATCTAAACAGTGAGGCATAGGAGGAGAAGACAACCATCTAGCTACAACTATGGACCCGTAGTCCAAGGATGAACTACTCACACATCACTCTGGAGGCAGGCATGGTGATGAAGAGTCCTCCGGTGACGATCTCCTCTCTGGCAGGGTGCCGAGAGATAGCTTCAGAACCCTCTGGTCTAGGATTGACGACGAAGGCGGCTGCGGAACTTTTCGAGGATATTTGATCAGGTGCCTGATACGTCTCCAACGTATCTATAATTTCTGACGTTCCATGATGATATTATGCCAATGGCTACATGTTTTCTCCCTTTTTATGTCATTTTTATCGATTTTACAGACTAACCTATTGACAAGATGCCACAGAGCCAGTTCCCATTTTTATGCTGTTTTTATTTTCAGAAAAGTTGTTCTGGAAATATTCTCGGAATTGGAAAATTCGAAGCCTGAAAGTCTTAGAATTCCAGAAGAGACCCGGAGGGGGCCCCTTAGGGCGGCGCCCCCCCTTGGCCGCGCCGAGGGGTGGTGTGGGCCCCCCAGGGCTCCACCGCCTTTGCCCTTTCGCCTATTTATACTCCTCGGAGGGAAAACCCTAGAAGAATCGACCTTTTCCACAAAATACATTCGTAGCTCCGCCGCTGCCACCGACAAGTTTCGGGGGACAGATCTTTGTTCTGGCACCCTGCCGGGACGGGAAAGTGCCCCCGGAACCATCTCCATCGACTCCACCGCCATCTCCATCGCCGTTGTTGTCTCCTATGATGAGGAGGGAGTAGTTCTCCCCCGAGGCTGAGGGCTCTCCCGGTAGTTATGTGGTTCATCTCTCTGTCCCATGGTGTGATCTATATGTGACCGTGAGCTTTGTAATCTAGTTGAATTCATAGATATTATTCTTCATCTATTATGCTACTCAAGTGGTTTTTGTTATGAGATCTCCGTAAACACTTTGATCACGGTGTAAAGGTGACAGTTTGTGCACCGTGTGGTTTAGCATTATATTTATATTTTGTGTTGGATAAACCTATGAAATTGTGGTGTTTGCGTGGAACCATCTGGCTCCCATGGTGATAGCATGTGGGTTACTTAGTTGGGAAAGTGCTTACTCTGAGGAGTGCTGTTAAAGCCCTACGCATGCATGGATTGGTGTTGTTATTCGACCGGACAGTGGTTTGGAGTAGCATAGTGAAGAGATGGTATTTATTAATTAAATTATGTGACCATTGTTGAGAGTGTCCCCTAGTGAAAGTAGGATCCCTAGGCCTTGTTTCCAAGCATTGAAAAATCGTTTTCCGCCTGTTCTGCTCCATGTTTGCTTGCTGCCATATTTATTTGAGATTGCTATTATTACTTATAACCATCCATATTACTTGCATTTCACTATCTCTTCGCCAAACTAGTGCACCTATAGACCTCACAAGTATATTGGGTGTGTTGGGGACACAAGAGACTTCTTGTATCTTAATTGCAGGGTTGCTTGAGAGAGATACCTTTGACCCCGATCTACCTCCCTGAGTTCGATAAACCTTGGGTGATCCACTTAAGGGAAACTTGCTGTTGTTCTACAAACCTCTGCACTTGGAGGCCCAAAAGTGTCTACAAGAATAGAAGCGTGCGTAGACGTCAAGATCTTTTCTGGCTCCGTTGCCGGGGAGGTAAGGTAAAAGGTACTCATATCCTCGGGTGTGAGTGCTCAAAGTTATTTCCTTTAGATCCTGCAACTATATCTTTTTGTTTCTTGTTTTTATTTTCACTAGTTAGGCTTAATGGAAAACAACAAAAATATGAGAGAGATTTATAATCTTTATCTTGAGTTAGGACATGAAGAGTTTGAATAGAAAATTAAAATACCTATGGATGTTTGTTTGCATAATAGTGATAGCAATGTTATTACTATGAATTCTTTGAACACCATTATTGCTAATGCTATGGAAAAGTCTAAGCTTGGGGAAGCTAGTTTTGATGAATATGATATTTTTAGTCCCCCAAGTTTTGAAGAGGAAATTTACTTTGATGATACTTTGCCTCCAATATATGATAATTATAACGATTTTGGTATTTTAGTTCCACCTACTATGAATGATAAATTTTATCGTGATCATGATATGCCTTCTATATATGATGTTTGAAATGATGAACATGCTATTTTCAGTCCACCTACTATTGAAGAGAAAATTAATTATGATTACAAAATGCCTCCTATATTTGATGATTATGGTGATGAGAATAATAATGATAGCTATTTTGTTGAATTTGATCCCACTACTATTAATAAGAATGACTATGCTTATGTGGAGATTAATAATTCTTTTATGCATGTGGCTCATGATAAGAATGTTTTATGTGATACTTATATTGTTAATTTCATTCATGATGATACCGAAAGTTATTATTAGAGAGGGAAACATGGTTTTATGCATCTCAACAATATTAATTTTCCCCTCTTTATGTTGAGATTTTTGAAGTTGCACTTATTTTGTCTTCCTATGCTAGTCACTTTGTGCTTCGTTGACTTGTTTTTCTACAAGATTCTTTTTCAGAGGAAGTGGGTTAGACTTAAATGTGTTTTATATTTTCTTCTTGATTCTCTCTTATTGTGCTTCAACTCTTATTCTTATGTGAGAATTTTCTCAAATTATCATGCCTTAGTTGAAAAGGCTTTAAAGAAAAGCGCTTCCGGGAGACAACCCGTTTTATTTCTCCGTTTTTAACCCGTTTTCTGTTGTTTCTTTCTATGTACTTTGCACCTGGGTGTTGTCTATTTCCTTAGCAACCCTGCTGTATCTTTTCTTTTGTTTCTTTGTTGAGCCAAGTAAAGCCTCTAGTGGAAAGTTGAGACTATATTTCGGATTTCTGCGCAGGAAACAAATTTCTGCTGTCCAGTGTTAAATTTGTATAAAATCACAGAAAATTCAAAATGACCTGAGTTTTTTTTATGTGTAATCCTGGGCTATATACGCAACTTTTCTTAGTTTAACACTTTTTTTATTTGAGCAACATAAGGTTTTCGAAAAAAAATCATCTTTACCTGCTGTCCTGTTTTGACAGATTTCTGCCAATAATTGCATTTGCATCTTAATCTCTTTCTTTTGGTGTTATTTTGAGAAAAAGAGTTTTAAAAGAAGTTGTGACAGTAGATAATGTGTTTATGAGTGTTAGGCTTGTTTTGAAACTGAACCATGTGGATTTATTATTTTGATTTGCACTAACGTTGGTAATGAAGATTGTGAGAAGTTTGGTGTGAAGGAAGTTTTCAAGGGTCAAGAGAAGAGGATGATATGACGCGATCAAGAAGAGTGAAAATCCTAAGCTTGGGGATGCCTCGGTGTTACATCCCAGCAAATTCCAAGAAGAATGAAGCATCTAAGCTTGGGGATGCCCAAGGCATCGCCTTCTTCATCAACAATTTATCAGGTCACTTCTAGTGAAACTATATTTTTATTCACTCACATCTTATGTGCTTTACTTGGAGTGTCTTTTATTTTTGTTTTCAGTTTGTTTGGTTTTCTTTGCTGTAATAAATAGTTGGATCCTAGCATATTTGTGTGGGAGAGAGACACGCCCCATTTTCATTGTTCAGAACACTCTAGTTTTCATTCTTAATGTTCTATGAGTGTTCACTTTTTTCTAGTACTGCGTTTAGCCTTTGTTTTCATGCATCTCTTATTCAGAGCAGTTAGCTTTAGTAGTGTTTTGTGAGTCCTCTCATGTTTTATTGATGTAGCATGTAGAGAATATTTGTTAAAGCATGTCTTGTATGGTGCATGTTGGGAAAAGAAACTGGTGCTTGAACTAGAACTTTTTCATGCCATGCTAAATGTTATTTTAGTTTTAAAACCTTGTGGTTATTGAGTAGCATGAATAGCCTCAAATAGCTGAGAGTTTTTAATATGCCATTGAAAGAATCATGAGTTGTTCTTGTCATATTAAATCATAAATTTGCGCGTTCTCCCTTGAATGTTTTATTTGGTTGACTTGGCGCATGCTCACACCATGTTTATGACTATGAACCAGTCACTAATATCCTCCGTTATCATTTAGTTTTTGAACTTGTGGTACCACTTATGCTTTAATTAATGATGTTTATGTTGCCATGCAAGATTATGGCTCTTATGCTCTCTTGATTTGTCGATCCCAGTCTTTTGCTAGCCTCCACCTGTAGTGAGTCTGAGCTCTACTCATGCATCCAACTCCCAAAAACCAAAATTTTCCCATTGTGTCCACCATACCTACCTACATGTGGAATTTAACTGCCACTCCAAGTAAATTTCTCATGTGCTACCATTAAACTTTCAAAATTACTCATGTTTTGTGTTCTTGTTTTTGCTCATGAGGATGTAAATAGAGAATATTTATGTCACTTGTTGATTGGATTTCACACCCTGGACTAGTGGATTCATCCGCTTATCCAATTGATAGAAGAGCTGGCAGCGGGGTGCCCAGACCCAAATTAATGCAAACAAATTCTCTTCACTATTTTTGCCGCTCTTGTGAAATCTAGTTGGCTTGTGACGTAGTGTATTTTCTATTTACCTTTCGTTGACATTAGCATACATCTCCCAAAATAAAGACACTCCTCCATGGTATGTGATTGTTGGTAGGCACCCGAGGATTCGATTAGCCATTGTTTGTGTAAGATCGATGGGAGGAGTGTCAAACTTTTAATACCTCTATTTAATAAAATAAAAGCTCTAGCACATGAGTTGATCCCTGCTTTCCTCTGTGAAGGGCCTTTCTTTTACTTTTATGTTGAGTCTCCATCTTCTAACTTTATGCACAGTTGAGAGAGCATTTTTGCCATTCTGAGTTTTATGTGCATTTGTCCCAGAAACATCATTAGTTGATTCATGAAGTGTTATTGCTTGTTCTCCAACTATTTATTCTAGTCTTCCTCATGAACTTTGAAGGTGTCCTGGCATTTTTGTTTTGTCCCACTCTTAAGGACTTGCAAAATACCAGCTTGCCATGCTTTCTTTATACTTGAAACAAACGTATATCTTTCTTTGCATTGTTATTCATGATCTTTTATTTGAGTTACTTCTCATGATGCAAAGTGATTCCTACGCTTTATTATTAAAGTTCTATTTATCATGTTTGTGTTTAAGTTCTATGATCTCAGCTTACATATGCTTTTACATTATTGATGATCAAGTTATGTTAGTAGAATGTCACCTCAGAAATTAATGTGTTTTTATCGTTTACCTACTCGAGGACGAGTAGGAACTAAGCTTGGGGATGCTTGATAGATCTCCAACGTATCTATAATTTCCGATGTTCCATGATGATATTATGCCAATTGCTACATGTTTTCTCCCTTCTTTATGTCATTTTTATCGATTTTTCGGACTAACCTATTGACAAGATGCCACAGAGCCAGTTCCCTGTTTTCTGCTGTTTTTAGTTTCAGAAAAGTTGTTTAGGAAATATTCTCCGAATTGGAAAATTCGAAGCTCGGAAGTTTTAGAATTCCCGAAGGTTCCACGGAGTCCCGAAGAGACCCCGTAGGGGGGCCTCAGGGGGCCCAAACCATAGGGCGGCGCCCCCCTTGGCCACGCCGGGGGGTGGTGTGGGCCCCCCAGGGCTCCAACGCCTTTGCCCTTTCGCCTATTTATGCTCCTCCGAGGGAAAACCCTAGAAGAATCGACCTTTTCCACAAAATACATCTGTAGCTCCGCCGCAGCCACTGACAAGTATCGGGGGTCAGATCTCTATTCTAGCACCCTGCTGGGACGGGGAAGTGCCCCAGGAACCATCTCCATCGACTCCACCGCCATCTCCATCGCCGTTGTTATCTCCTATGATGAGGAGGGAGTAGTTCTCCCCCGAGGCTGCGGGCTCTACCGGTAGCTATGTGGTTCATCTCCTCTGTCCCATGGTGTGATCTATATGTGATCGTGAGCTTTGTAATCTAGTTGAATTCGTAGATATTATTCTTCATCTATTATGCTACTCAAGTGGTTTTTGTTATGAGATCTCCGTAAACACTTTGATCACGGTGTAAAGGTGACAGTGTGTGCACCGTGTGGTTTAGCATTGTATTTATATTTTGTGTTGGATAACCCTATGAAATTGTGGTGTTTGCGTGGAACCATCTGGGTCCCATGGTGATAGCATGGGGGCTACTTAGTTGGGAAAGTGCTTACTCTGAGGAGTGCTATTAAAGCCCTACGCATGGATTGGTGTTTATATTCGACCGGAGAGTGGTTTGGAGTAGCATAGTGAAGAGATGGTATTTATTAATTCAATTATATGATTATTGTTGAGAGTGTCCTCTAGTGAAAGTAGGATCCCTAGGCCTTGTTTACAAGCATTGAAACACCGTTTTCCCCCTGTTCCGCTACATGATTGCTTGCTGCCATATTTATTTCAGATTGCTATTATTACGTATAACCATCCATATTACTCGCATTTCACTATCTCTTCGCCGAACTAGTGCACTGATGACTCCCAAGTGCAGGAGATCAATTGTAGTACCTTTCGATAAGTATTTGAGTGTCGAACCCACGAGGAGCTGAAGGTAAGTTATCTATTCTCTAAAGCCCTATAACCCTCTTATATGGATGTTTATGCAAAGCAATAAGTTTGACTAAAAGGAACTAACTAGTTAAAAGTAAGTGACGTGTAGTGTGGTTTGTCTAGTAACTAGTGAAGCAAGTTCAAAATGCAAGTTTCTAAGCAAGTTTCACAAGTAGCAAGAAGCAAATATCTCAAGTATCTCAAGGGAGCAAGTGTTCTAGCAATAGGTGTTTCGTTCGTGTGGTTGTCACAATTACTGAAGCACATGTTTTAGTCTTAGTTGTTTCTTCTAGGAAGGAGCCATGAATAGGTATAGTCAAGTAAATGATCTACAACCCCTTATGATGGATCATGTGGCCAAGTAAATGACTGCACAAGATTGATTAAGACATAAAGTCCCACCATAGCCTTACGTTCTAAGGTCCCCTATATATATCCCCCAATAACTTAACTTTGTGGCTCGGTCTCAGGTTACTCTCACTCCCAAGTCACCACCACTCCATTATGCTACCGGTGATCACCTTACATGCATTCCCCAACATATGCGTGCATTCATATATTGTACATAAAGACAACCATATAAGATAACAAACTTGTATGCAACCAATCAACGAACTATTAATCCATTGCCAAGAACAATTCACTACTCAAACATAGACGGGGAGACACAATACATCAAGGGAATATAGTATTGCATCATACATCGTGTTTTCCAAGAGATTACAGTGGAGAGATGGAGCTGATCTTGCTGTAGATGTTGATGATGAACACGCCGGAGGGGGGTGGAGCCCTCCGGGGGTGATCCCGGCGGCGTTTCCCCCCTCCGATCTTCTCCGGCGGCAGCCTTCTGTCTCTCTGTTTTGTGGTTTCGTCTCTCGGCGCCGCCTCCTCCTCGAAAAGGCCAGGGGACCCTTTATATAGTCGTTTTTAGGTCACGAGACACTCGGGAGAAGATAGATCGACGGCATCGGAGCCACGGGGGAAAAAAGGGGGCCTCTCACGCGGCCAAGGAATCTGTCCGCGTGGAGGGTCCTCTTTGCCACCTGGTTAGCCTTTTGGCCATCTACTTTGGCCCATGTTCTTCGTCTCGAAAATTCTGAACCGTGCTCTTTGGCCTTGCCCTTTTTGGAGTCCCGAAGCTCCCGGAAAGTCTGAAACACTAAAAAGTACGTTTTCTGGAAAAACAGGGTTAGAACCAAAAGAAGGGGGATTATTTAGAAAATCCCCCAAATCATTATAAAACATGAATATAAGTTGTTAATATGTAGGAAAAACAAGTAATAACATGCAAAGTTCATGTATGCATTTTACATGCATCAACATCCCCAAGCTTAACCCATGCTCGTCCTCGAGTATGAAGGTGATAAAACTAACATGGACTTTGCATATTGAAACAATCATGGGATATCAAGGAGGATTCTTCATGCTACATATAATCAAATGATTAATACTAGAAATGAGTAGCAATATACAATTCATGTTGTAAGAAATATCAAATATGCAAGCAAATATGCTTCATGAAAGTTCACAAAGTGTATAATGAAATAAAAGCAATATGGACCAAATGCATACACAAAATGAAAAATAAAATCCTATATTGGTCAAAGAATAGCATAATGGAAAATATAAAATATGGTGGACACTTTGGAGAAAATTGAGTAGAGGTAAAACATGATCAAGTCTTATTTAGCCTCTAAATTATTCAACTAAAATTACTAATTGAAATGTGGTATCCATTGATCTAGGACTCTCATTGCCCCTTTATCACTAGCATCTTAAATGGTGAATGTTGAAGTAATGTGAATGACAAGGTGGTTGAAAGCCTCATGCCCCGTGAGTGTGAAAACCTACTCCATGATTACTCAACTTAAGATTCCTAATAAGCTTTGTACAATCATAATAAGTATTAATGACATCATAGAGAACCGCAAAGAGGTACCTCTTGCCCCATGACCTGGAAACAAGCCCATGTAACAATGACAAGACAAACAAATGGAGTAGACTCATCATCCTTTTTATTTTCATTCACTATTATGCATAGCTTCTTATTTTATTGTAGTATGTGTTGTAGAGTCACTCAAGCTGTAAGTAAATTTCCACCATGATAAAGCATGGCTTGGGTTAGCGGCCCAATGCGTTTCTCTAGTCATATAGATACTTACTCATCAAAACTTACTATTCCTCTATTTCATTTCGGCATGGCAGGAGTCCAAAAACAAAAGTACATGATATCAACCAAATGTAAATTTTTGTGCAATGTTGAAAGCTTTCCGGTGATACACGTTTATAGCTAGCTCCCAACCACACACATGTCAAACGCAAAACTTGTGGCTCCCATTATTGGGTCATGTTTATTAGATGCATAAAAAGTAAAGTGTGCCTTCAAAAGTTCGTGAGAGTCCTATCCCAAGTTCAACCCATGACAATTAATAAAGTGAATATCTTAATTTAGAACATAAATAACACAATAACATGGTGAACATACTCGGAATAGCAATGAAGCTAATAGGAAGATATGGTGGACTCACTGGAAATACTTGGCTAAGGAGTGTTGGAAACAAGTTTTTACTTGTTGGAATTTTTAAATTTTTGGCTAGCAAGAAGGAGATAGTTGACCAGATACTATGCATGCATATGTCCATAGAACTGCTCATTTCATGACAAACTAAATAAACCAGCAATTAACATCAAGGACATGAATAAGAGATAGCTCAAGACAACATTATTGCAAATTTCTACACATAAAAAGCCTATAAATCATGCAAACATATGTAACTCTTCAAATCAACCATGGCATCCCTATTACAAGTCATAATACTAGCATCCAATACATTCCAACCCCAAACTCCAGTAGCTCAATCTCATATAAAATGATGGGTGTGGTCTTACCAAAACAAAAATAAAAACAAAAACTAGACGCTTCAAGTCTCTACGATAAATGCTTTGCTTAGAAAAATAGAAAGTAGACGTGTGCTAACCAAAAGAGTGTAGCTCCAGTGGGGTGTTCATCACATCCCCAAGCTTATGGCTTTCACCATTCTTGGATGTCTTGAGGCGCAGCTCCTCTATTCCCTGTGAAAAAACTTCACAAAACATGTTTCTCCCATTCTTTTTCTGTGGGGTGAGATTAGCAAGGACAAACAAATCACATGCTTTCTGTGCAAAATTCCAAATCAAATGCTCCAGTAGATAGACAATAAGGTTCATTATGTTGTATGTTCACTCTCTTGCTTGATTGTGACGCCCCGTGATCGGGCACTATGCAGATTTCAGCATTCCCGCCAAAATCCACATAATAACCGATTCCAGGTTGCCACTTGTGATAACATTACAGCAGTTCACGGATAATCCACAACAACAACAGAAAAGATATATACAAGATGACTCAAACGAGTCGGGGATACAACTGATACAATACAAAGATCCAAATAACAGCGGAAGAAACAACATAGTGTCCGACTACGGACAAGATCCAAATTGGACTAAGAGTCCTGAAGATAACCGAGAGCGTCCAATCCCTGCCCAGGCCAAGCCGGAGGGATTCCCAAGCTAACGTCGTCAGACTTCAAACCTGTTGACTACAATATTGAATATGCAGCCACGAAAGAGATTCGTGGGTCAGTACGGTTAAGTACTGGCAAGTGGATAAACCATACTCACAAGATACCGGCGTAACCAGTCATCACAAGATACAAATACTTTGGGTTCAATGGAAAGGAAGGGATTATTGCAAATAAGCGACAGCGGGCTGCACTAACCAACTACAGAGACTCACTATAACATCCGGCTAAAAGAGGGGGATAACATAACGTATCGTAACCAACTACAACTAACCACCAAACAAACCCATCCAATGTTACCCCCTACTAAGGAAGCAACCCAAGGATAACTCACACTGTTGAATTAAGGATGGATCAAGTTTTTTGTGTCAATAAGACTATTACTAGTCAAGTATCATTAGTTAGGTGTAAGTTGTTCTGAGTACTTGTTAGCCAGTACTTTCACCAAGTTAACCATAACCGCGGAAAACACGGCTTCTCGAGAAGATTTAACCCTGCAGGGATGCACCAATTTGGCCGTACACGTAAGAATAACCCGCCAGACGGGGGATCAACCCACCAAGCGAGGTACTCAACACAACCCAACTCTTCTTCGCATCAAGCCCAAAGCACCACGTGATGTGCGTGCGCGGCTAATCGAGCCCCCACGAAGAAAAGGGGGACCCTCATAGCACTGGAAGACCACGCCGCCCTAAATGCCGACTACAAAAGTTCCACCCTGGCCTCGGGTTCGTACCTGCATATGCGTGCATCAAATGGAAAGCCCGAACTAAGTGTGGCGATTTGGACGAGATGCGAATCGAATCAAGTTGAGGGGGGCGCCCATACTCGCTTCCCACATGCGGTTAGTGCGCTCATCATGGATCAGTAGACAAGACCCTTTTCCTAATTAGGGTCGACACTAGCAGGCTTCAAAACCACGCCGGGCCTCCTGCCGGTGCCTTATCATCAAATTTTTATTACCCAAAACATTAACATGTTGTTGATTGAATTGAAACCCAACTATCAACTAAACAGGTGATACGAAAGGAACAACAAGACTTGAGCGCAAACAACACTAAGCATGCAACTACGACACGAGGGCCAACAAGGTAAACAAGCAACAGTTAATAGGAAGTGGGAGGAAGGCTATATCATGGCGGCAAGGTAAACATATAATAGGATCGAGACACAAGCATCGTATCAACAGGCTAGAATAAGAACAACAGAAAGAATCGGTAACAAGTGATGAAAGGCAGCCATTTGGCAGCAAGTGAGTATACTTGCCTGGAATCCAGCAAGTAGAGGTATATCCACAGCACTTGTCGTTGCTCACATCATCTCAACGTCCTATCCGGGAAGAAGCAACGAACCTCGAACAAACACCGGATGCAACAATTACTACTACGGCAAAAGATCCAGCATGATCAAGATATGGATGCATGACAATTTAATGGATGCATAGAAATAAACTAGTGGACATGATAAACAGATTTAAATGGACCCATATGCAATTTGAGTTGCATATGAAAAGCCCATGAATTATGGTTGAAACAATTGTTTTACAACTAACCAACAGGTGAAAGTGGTTGAGCATGATGCATGGATGAGGAAAACAACAAAATAACAACAATAGAACCAATTGGAAATAAGGTTTACCCATTTTGAAATTCACTTATCAAGTTTTGGAATTTTGGTGTATTAAAGGTGTCACACAAGCATTTGTTGTTTTCATCAGGTTTAATTGTTCAAAACAGATAACAAAGTTCATATTTGGAAAGAACACACAATTTTAGGTGGATTACATGTTTCACTTGTTGAAAAAGGATTTCAAATAAATTATTTATGAATTAAACAAGTTTAAGCAGGATTGAAATGAATTTAATTCAAACATGAACTTATTTGAATTTTCATTTGTTCAAAGCATTAAACCAAATTCATATTTGAAAGGTTTATACTTTTATGGTTGGAAAACATATTTTATATGTCCCAAAAGAATTTAATTAGATCAAGTTATGAATTTAGCAATATTAAATGATTTAAACAAGGTTTAAATCATTTAACCAATTTTAATTATTCAAAACATGAAACAAATTTTATATTTGAAAAGGGGGTTTAATTTTGCATGGAAAACATATTTCATTTGTTGAAATTGGAATTAAAATGAGCAAGTTATTATTTTGGCAATTTTAAATGCATTAAACAAGAAACAGTTGTTTTCAGCAATTTAAATTATTCAAAACAGCAAACAAAATTTATATTTGGAAAGTACATGAAAAGTTGATTGGAAAACATATTTAGTTTGTTGAATTTGGAATTTTTATGCCCGAGTTATGAATTTTGCAAGTTTAAGTGAATTAAGCAAGTTTTTAAATATTTCACCAATTTAAAATATTCAAAACAGTAAACAAATTTTATATTTGGATAGAGCATTTAATTTGGGGCAGAAAACATATTTAAAAAGTTAAAATTGGAGTTAAGATGAGTTAGTTATGCATTTCACAAGATTTGGTGCAAATCTGCCATTTTTATCACCTCTAGGGACTTAGGAAAAATATTACAGGGCTAGAAAAGAAATTGCAGGGACCTAACTGTGATTTCTGGAAGTTTCTGTATGAAAACAAATGAAAATAAAAAGATGGTTTTTATTGAGGGAGGGGGGGATTCGAACCCCTGCCCTCCTGGGCGCGCGCTAGGGAGCTAACCAACTAGGCTGTGATGTGTTTGGTGATAGGAAGGGTGGTGGGGGGTGGATAAGGTGCAGAAGCGGCTATTGAACATTTGGAAAAAAAGAACCAGGAAAAAGGGGGGGTGGCGAGGATTCGAACCCGCGATGCAGTGCTAGCGCAAAGGGTGTGCTGCCACTGCGGTGATGCGCTGGTTTTGATTGGATCTGGATGCGCGTGTGTTTTAACATGGTTCGGTGGTGTTAACTGAACCCATAATGGTTCAGACTTGCTCGCGCCCGACAGAGAACGGCGACGAGGCAGACACGGTGGCGCTGCTCGATGGCAGCTGCCCAGTGCAAGGAGGAACGAGGGGAAGGGGGATACGGGGATGCGCTCACCTCGGTGGTCGACGACGGACATAAGGGAGGGGTGGCGCTCCCGCTAGCATCGGTTCAGAAGCCCTCCGCGCCAGGGAGGAGGACGTCCACGGCGGCGGGGCTACGACGCCTCCCCGGCCTGGCCGAGGGCACGGAGGCGCGGAGGACATCCCCCCGGTTCCATTCCCGGGCACGGATGGTTCCGGGGGTGGCTAGGGCGACGGCGGCGAGCCCGCACAACCACGGCCACCACGGCGATCTCCAGGTTCAGAAGTTCAGAGAAAGTGCAGTGGCTTTTGGAGGAGGAAATCGAGGGGGAGAGGAAGGATGGCGGCGTTGTGGAGGATGAGGAGGGAACCTAGGATTGCAGGAGGGGTCTTAAGGGGGAACCGAGCTTCGTACGGCAGATAATCGGGGAGGGGGGAGGAGGATCATACGGTGGTGCTGCGATCGTACAAGGATGACATCACGAGGAGGAAGAAAGGTGCTGAAAGGGTATCGGGCCAGGGGAGAAGGTGGGCTGGGGAAAAAAATAGATGGGCTGGCTGCCTCTGCTCACCTCTCCCTTTTCTATTTTTATTCCTTCTCTTTTTTTTGCTTGTGAGAAAAGAATAGGAAAGAAAGAAAGAATGGCTTGGGTTTTTTATTTTATTTTATTTGATGAACATTGGTTATTATTTGCAAAACAGCAATAACAAGGTGGTTTAAAATTATTTTCAACAATTTGGATTACTAATTTGATATTAAATTGTTAGGTGACTTTCAAATAGGGTTTGGTTTGGACTTTTGGAATTAAACAAATTTTATTTAATAAGTTCAAGCAATTAGGCAAACATTATTGAATTTAATTTGTTTGCAAGATTTTAATTTTTAAACTCCCATTTGAAATATTGCCAAGTAGGATTGATTTGATTTGAATTTTGTTATTTGAATTTTACCATTAGGGTTTTTAACAAAAGGGAAAATGTTATTAACAAGCAATTTGATTAAAACAACTTAAAACTATTGAAAAACAATTTGAGGTATTTAGTTTGCAATTTTTAATTGGAAAATTGGGACAATGTTTGAAAGTTTAAAGTGGTTTGAATTTTGAGTTGTTTTGAAAACAGAATGCAATGCTTATGTGATGCATGTGATGCAAAGCAAAAAAGAAAACAACACTTTCTAGCCTAGGGTAACACCCCAGGTGTTACAGACGACAGCACTAACAAGGGATTGCGCCCTCGCAATCCACCTGCTAACCCGGGAGGGGAAAGAAGTTCGACTATGGATTCTTCGTGCTTCCAGGTAATCTCCTCGACACCGCTAACAAGGGCTTCTCGACACCACTAACAACGGATTCTTGCTCGGAGTGACGACGGTGTTCTTCCACCAGGAATCTTCCGAAGATCGAACCTATTAGGTTAAAGGCTCAGAAAACGTCCACCCACGTAGGATCCTAACACTTTGAAAGATAGACAAGGGGGGAAGACTCCAAAACAAATAAGATGGGAGGGGAAATAGAATAGAGGTAAGGATAACACAAGAATCCTATCAAGATGTTTTTCCAAAATAGTTTAGCAGAAATAGTTTTTTGACACTCTAGAAACAACGACCGTTAGCGAGGTTATCATACAGGCTTTGCGGACCCGTTGCTTCAATAACCATTCGTATCGAAACAATCTCGGGAATCGGAACCAAGGCTCTGATACCATTTGTGACGCCCCGTGATCGGGCACTATGCAGATTTCAGCATTCCCGCCAAAATCCACATAATAACCGATTCCAGGTTGCCACTTGTGATAACATTACAGCAGTTCACGGATAATCCACAACAACAACAGAAAAGATATATACAAGATGACTCAAACGAGTCGGGGATACAACTGATACAATACAAAGATCCAAATAACAGCGGAAGAAACAACATAGTGTCCGACTACGGACAAGATCCAAATTGGACTAAGAGTCCTGAAGATAACCGAGAGTGTCCAATCCCTGCCCAGGCCAAGCCGGAGGGATTCCCAAGCTAACGTCGTCAGACTTCAAACCTGTTTACTGCAATATTGAATATGCAGCCACGAAAGAGATTCGTGGGTCAGTACGGTTAAGTACTGGCAAGTGGATAAACCATACTCACAAGATACCGGCGTAACCAGTCATCACAAGATACAAATACTTTGGGTTCAATGGAAAGGAAGGGATTATTGCAAATAAGCGACAGCGGGCTGCACTAACCAACTACAGAGACTCACTATAACATCCGGCTAAAAGAGGGGGATAACATAACGTATCGTAACCAACTACAACTAACCACCAAACAAACCCATCCAATGTTACCCCCTACTAAGGAAGCAACCCAAGGATAACTCACACTGTTGAATTAAGGATGGATCAAGTTTTTTGTGTCAATAAGACTATTACTAGTCAAGTATCATTAGTTAGGTGTAAGTTGTTCTGAGTACTTGTTAGCCAGTACTTTCACCAAGTTAACCATAACCGCGGTTAACACGGCTTCTCGAGAAGATTTAACCCTGCAGGGATGCACCAATTTGGCCGTACACGTAAGAATAACCCGCCAGACGGGGGATCAACCCACCAAGCGAGGTACTCAACACAACCCAACTCTTCTTCGCATCAAGCCCAAAGCACCACGTGATGTGCGTGCGCAGCTAATCGAGCCCCCACGAAGAAAAGGGGGACCCTCATAGCACTGGAAGACCACGCCGCCCTAAATGCCGACTACAAAGGTTCCACCCTGGCCTCGGGTTGGTACCTGCATATGCGTGCATCAAATGGAAAGCCCGAACTAAGTGTGGCGATTTGGACGAGATGCGAATCGAATCAAGTTGAGGGGGGCGCCCATACTCGCTTCCCACATGCGGTTAGTGCGCTCATCATGGATAAGTAGACAAGACCCTTTTCCTAATTAGGGTCGACACTAGCAGGCTTCAAAACCACGCCGGGCCTCCTGCCGGTGCCTTATCATCAAATTTTTATTACCCAAAACATTAACATGTTGTTGATTGAATTGAAACCCAACTATCAACTAAACAGGTGATACGAAAGGAACAACAAGACTTGAGCGCAAACAACACTAAGCATGCAACTACGACACGAGGGCCAACAAGGTAAACAAGCAACAGGTAATAGGAAGTGGGAGGAAGGCTATATCATGGCGGCAAGGTAAACATATAATAGGATCGAGACACAAGCATCGTATCAACAGGCTAGAATAAGAACAACGGAAAGAATCGGTAACAAGTGATGAAAGGCAGCCATTTGGCAGCAAGTGAGTATACTTGCCTGGAATCCAGCAAGTAGAGGTACATCCACAGCACTTGTCGTTGCTCACATCATCTCAACGTCCTATCCGGGAAGAAGCAACGAACCTCGAACAAACACCGGATGCAACAATTACTACTACGGCAAAAGATCCAGCATGATCAAGATATGGATGCATGACAATTTAATGGATGCATAGAAATAAACTAGTGGACATGATAAACAGATTTAAATGGACCCATATGCAATTTGAGTTGCATATGAAAAGCCCATGAATTATGGTTGAAACAATTGTTTTACAACTAACCAACAGGTGAAAGTGGTTGAGCATGATGCATGGATGAGGAAAACAACAAAATAACAACAATAGAACCAATTGGAAATAAGGTTTACCCATTTTGAAATTCACTTATCAAGTTTTGGAATTTTGGTGTATTAAAGGTGTCACACAAGCATTTGTTGTTTTCATCAGGTTTAATTGTTCAAAACAGATAACAAAGTTCATATTTGGAAAGAACACACAATTTTAGGTGGATTACATGTTTCACTTGTTGAAAAAGGATTTCAAATAAATTATTTATGAATTAAACAAGTTTAAGCAGGATTGAAATGAATTTAATTCAAACATGAACTTATTTGAATTTTCATTTGTTCAAAGCATTAAACCAAATTCATATTTGAAAGGTTTATACTTTTATGGTTGGAAAACATATTTTATATGTCCCAAAAGAATTTAATTAGATCAAGTTATGAATTTAGCAATATTAAATGATTTAAACAAGGTTTAAATCATTTAACCAATTTTAATTATTCAAAACATGAAACAAATTTTATATTTGAAAAGGGGGTTTAATTTTGCATGGAAAACATATTTCATTTGTTGAAATTGGAATTAAAATGAGCAAGTTATTATTTTGGCAATTTTAAATGCATTAAACAAGAAACAGTTGTTTTCAGCAATTTAAATTATTCAAAACAGCAAACAAAATTTATATTTGGAAAGTACATGAAAAGTTGATTGGAAAACATATTTAGTTTGTTGAATTTGGAATTTTTATGCCCGAGTTATGAATTTTGCAAGTTTAAGTGAATTAAGCAAGTTTTTAAATATTTCACCAATTTAAAATATTCAAAACAGTAAACAAATTTTATATTTGGATAGAGCATTTAATTTGGGGCAGAAAACATATTTAAAAAGTTAAAATTGGAGTTAAGATGAGTTAGTTATGCATTTCACAAGATTTGGTGCAAATCTGCCATTTTTATCACCTCTAGGGACTTAGGAAAAATATTACAGGGCTAGAAAAGAAATTGCAGGGACCTAACTGTGATTTCTGGAAGTTTCTGTATGAAAACAAATGAAAATAAAAAGATGGTTTTTATTGAGGGAGGGGGGGATTCGAACCCCTGCCCTCCTGGGCGCGCGCTAGGGAGCTAACCAACTAGGCTGTGATGTGTTTGGTGATAGGAAGGGTGGTGGGGGGTGGATAAGGTGCAGAAGCGGCTATTGAACATTTGGAAAAAAAGAACCAGGAAAAAGGGGGGGTGGCGAGGATTCGAACCCGCGATGCAGTGCTAGCGCAAAGGGTGTGCTGCCACTGCGGTGATGCGCTGGTTTTGATTGGATCTGGATGCGCGTGTGTTTTAACATGGTTCGGTGGTGTTAACTGAACCCACAATGGTTCAGACTTGCTCGCGCCCGACAGAGAACGGCGACGAGGCAGACACGGTGGCGCTGCTCGATGGCAGCTGCCCAGTGCAAGGAGGAACGAGGGGAAGGGGGATACGGGGATGCGCTCACCTCGGTGGTCGACGACGGACATAAGGGAGGGGTGGCGCTCCCGCTAGCATCGGTTCAGAAGTCCTCCGCGCCAGGGAGGAGGACGTCCACGGCGGCGGGGCTACGACGCCTCCCCGGCCTGGCCGAGGGCACGGAGGCGCGGAGGACATCCCCCCGGTTCCATTCCCGGGCACGGATGGTTCCGGGGGTGGCTAGGGCGACGGCGGCGAGCCCGCACAACCACGGCCACCACGGCGATCTCCAGGTTCAGAAGTTCAGAGAAAGTGCAGTGGCTTTTGGAGGAGGAAATCGAGGGGGAGAGGAAGGATGGCGGCGTTGTGGAGGATGAGGAGGGAACCTAGGATTGCAGGAGGGGTCTTAAGGGGGAACCGAGCTTCGTACGGCAGATAATCGGGGAGGGGGGAGGAGGATCATAAGGTGGTGCTGCGATCGTACAAGGATGACATCACGAGGAGGAAGAAAGGTGCTGAAAGGGTATCGGGCCAGGGGAGAAGGTGGGCTGGGGAAAAAAATAGATGGGCTGGCTGCCTCTGCTCACCTCTCCCTTTTCTATTTTTATTCCTTCTCTTTTTTTTGCTTGTGAGAAAAGAATAGGAAAGAAAGAAAGAATGGCTTGGGTTTTTTATTTTATTTTATTTGATGAACATTGGTTATTATTTGCAAAACAGCAATAACAAGGTGGTTTAAAATTATTTTCAACAATTTGGATTACTAATTTGATATTAAATTGTTAGGTGACTTTCAAATAGGGTTTGGTTTGGACTTTTGGAATTAAACAAATTTTATTTAATAAGTTCAAGCAATTAGGCAAACATTATTGAATTTAATTTGTTTGCAAGATTTTAATTTTTAAACTCCCATTTGAAATATTGCCAAGTAGGATTGATTTGATTTGAATTTTGTTATTTGAATTTTACCATTAGGGTTTTTAACAAAAGGGAAAATGTTATTAACAAGCAATTTGATTAAAACAACTTAAAACTATTGAAAAACAATTTGAGGTATTTAGTTTGCAATTTTTAATTGGAAAATTGGGACAATGTTTGAAAGTTTAAAGTGGTTTGAATTTTGAGTTGTTTTGAAAACAGAATGCAATGCTTATGTGATGCATGTGATGCAAAGCAAAAAAGAAAACAACACTTTCTAGCCTAGGGTAACACCCCAGGTGTTACAGACGACAGCACTAACAAGGGATTGCGCCCTCGCAATCCACCTGCTAACCCGGGAGGGGAAAGAAGTTCGACTATCGATTCTTCGTGCTTCCAGGTAATCTCCTCGACACCGCTAACAAGGGCTTCTCGACACCACTAACAACGGATTCTTGCTTGGAGTGACGACGGTGTTCTTCCACCAGGAATCTTCCGAAGATCGAACCTATTAGGTTAAAGGCTCAGAAAACGTCCACCCACGTAGGATCCTAACACTTTGAAAGATAGACAAGGGGGGAAGACTCCAAAACAAATAAGATGGGAGGGGAAATAGAATAGAGGTAAGGAGAACACAAGAATCCTATCAAGATGTTTTTCCAAAATAGTTTAGCAGAAATAGTTTTTTGACACTCTAGAAACAACGACCGTTAGCGAGGTTATCATACAGGCTTTGCGGACCCGTTGCTTCAATAACCATTCGTATCGAAACAATCTCGGGAATCGGAACCAAGGCTCTGATACCATTTGTGACGCCCCGTGATCGGGCACTATGCAGATTTCAGCATTCCCGCCAAAATCCACATAATAACCGATTCCAGGTTGCCACTTGTGATAACATTACAGCAGTTCACGGATAATCCACAACAACAACAGAAAAGATATATACAAGATGACTCAAACGAGTCGGGGATACAACTGATACAATACAAAGATCCAAATAACAGCGGAAGAAACAACATAGTGTCCGACTACGGACAAGATCCAAATTGGACTAAGAGTCCTGAAGATAACCGAGAGTGTCCAATCCCTGCCCAGGCCAAGCCGGAGGGATTCCCAAGCTAACGTCGTCAGACTTCAAACCTGTTTACTGCAATATTGAATATGCAGCCACGAAAGAGATTCGTGGGTCAGTACGGTTTAGTACTGGCAAGTGGATAAACCATACTCACAAGATACCGGCGTAACCAGTCATCACAAGATACAAATACTTTGGGTTCAATGGAAAGGAAGGGATTATTGCAAATAAGCGACAGCGGGCTGCACTAACCAACTACAGAGACTCACTATAACATCCGGCTAAAAGAGGGGGATAACATAACGTATCGTAACCAACTACAACTAACCACCAAACAAACCCATCCAATGTTACCCCCTACTAAGGAAGCAACCCAAGGATAACTCACACTGTTGAATTAAGGATGGATCAAGTTTTTTGTGTCAATAAGACTATTACTAGTCAAGTATCATTAGTTAGGTGTAAGTTGTTCTGAGTACTTGTTAGCCAGTACTTTCACCAAGTTAACCATAACCGCGGTTAACACGGCTTCTCGAGAAGATTTAACCCTGCAGGGATGCACCAATTTGGCCGTACACGTAAGAATAACCCGCCAGACGGGGGATCAACCCACCAAGCGAGGTACTCAACACAACCCAACTCTTCTTCGCATCAAGCCCAAAGCACCACGTGATGTGCGTGCGCAGCTAATCGAGCCCCCACGAAGAAAAGGGGGACCCTCATAGCACTGGAAGACCACGCCGCCCTAAATGCCGACTACAAAGGTTCCACCCTGGCCTCGGGTTGGTACCTGCATATGCGTGCATCAAATGGAAAGCCCGAACTAAGTGTGGCGATTTGGACGAGATGCGAATCGAATCAAGTTGAGGGGGGCGCCCATACTCGCTTCCCACATGCGATTAGTGCGCTCATCATGGATAAGTAGACAAGACCCTTTTCCTAATTAGGGTCGACACTAGCAGGCTTCAAAACCACGCCGGGCCTCCTGCCGGTGCCTTATCATCAAATTTTTATTACCCAAAACATTAACATGTTGTTGATTGAATTGAAACCCAACTATCAACTAAACAGGTGATACGAAAGGAACAACAAGACTTGAGCGCAAACAACACTAAGCATGCAACTACGACACGAGGGCCAACAAGGTAAACAAGCAACAGGTAATAGGAAGTGGGAGGAAGGCTATATCATGGCGGCAAGGTAAACATATAATAGGATCGAGACACAAGCATCGTATCAACAGGCTAGAATAAGAACAACGGAAAGAATCGGTAACAAGTGATGAAAGGCAGCCATTTGGCAGCAAGTGAGTATACTTGCCTGGAATCCAGCAAGTAGAGGTACATCCACAGCACTTGTCGTTGCTCACATCATCTCAACGTCCTATCCGGGAAGAAGCAACGAACCTCGAACAAACACCGGATGCAACAATTACTACTACGGCAAAAGATCCAGCATGATCAAGATATGGATGCATGACAATTTAATGGATGCATAGAAATAAACTAGTGGACATGATAAACAGATTTAAATGGACCCATATGCAATTTGAGTTGCATATGAAAAGCCCATGAATTATGGTTGAAACAATTGTTTTACAACTAACCAACAGGTGAAAGTGGTTGAGCATGATGCATGGATGAGGAAAACAACAAAATAACAACAATAGAACCAATTGGAAATAAGGTTTACCCATTTTGAAATTCACTTATCAAGTTTTGGAATTTTGGTGTATTAAAGGTGTCACACAAGCATTTGTTGTTTTCATCAGGTTTAATTGTTCAAAACAGATAACAAAGTTCATATTTGGAAAGAACACACAATTTTAGGTGGATTACATGTTTCACTTGTTGAAAAAGGATTTCAAATAAATTATTTATGAATTAAACAAGTTTAAGCAGGATTGAAATGAATTTAATTCAAACATGAACTTATTTGAATTTTCATTTGTTCAAAGCATTAAACCAAATTCATATTTGAAAGGTTTATACTTTTATGGTTGGAAAACATATTTTATATGTCCCAAAAGAATTTAATTAGATCGAGTTATGAATTTAGCAATATTAAATGATTTAAACAAGGTTTAAATCATTTAACCAATTTTAATTATTCAAAACATGAAACAAATTTTATATTTGAAAAGGGGGTTTAATTTTGCATGGAAAACATATTTCATTTGTTGAAATTGGAATTAAAATGAGCAAGTTATTATTTTGGAAATTTTAAATGCATTAAACAAGAAACAGTTGTTTTCAGCAATTTAAATTATTCAAAACAGCAAACAAAATTTATATTTGGAAAGTACATGAAAAGTTGATTGGAAAACATATTGAGTTTGTTGAATTTGGAATTTTTATGCCCGAATTATGAATTTTGCAAGTTTAAGTGAATTAAGCAAGTTTTTAAATATTTCACCAATT
The DNA here is from genome assembly GCA_028641055.1 of Alopecurus myosuroides. Taxonomy (NCBI): domain Eukaryota; kingdom Viridiplantae; phylum Streptophyta; class Magnoliopsida; order Poales; family Poaceae; genus Alopecurus; species Alopecurus myosuroides. Next base: position 371,806,318 of record CM054060.1, read on the forward strand.
TAAAATATTCAAAACAGTAAACAAATTTTATATTTGGATAGAGCATTTAATTTGGGACAGAAAACATATTTAAAAGGTTAAAATTGGAGTTAAGATGAGTTAGTTATGCATTTCACAAGATTTGGTGCAAATCTGCCATTTTTATCACCTCTAGGGACTTAGGAAAAATATTACAGGGCTAGAAAAGAAATTGCAGGGACCTAACTGTGATTTCTGGAAGTTTCTATATGAAAACAAATGAAAATAAAAAGATGGGTTTTATTGAGGGAGGGGGGATTCAAACCCCTGCCCTCCTGGGCGCGCGCTAGGGAGCTAACTAACTAGGCTGTGATGTGTTTGGTGATAGGAAGGGTGGTGGGGGGTGGATAAGGTGCAGAAGCGGCTATTGAACATTTGGAAAAAAAAGAACCAGGAAAAAGGGGGGGTGGCGAGGATTCGAACCCGCGATGCAGTGCTAGCGCAAAGGGTGTGCTGCCACTGCGGTGATGCGCTGGTTTTGATTGGATCTGGATGCACGTGTGTTTTAACATGGTTCGATGGTGTTAACTGAACCCACAATGGTTCAGACTTGCTCGCGCCCGACAGAGAACGGCGACGAGGCAGACGCGGTGGCGCTGCTCGATGGCAGCTGCCCAGTGCAAGGAGGAACGAGGGGAAGGGGGGTACGGGGATGCGCTCACCTCGGTGGTCGACGACGGACAGAAGGGAGGGGTGGCGCTCCCGCTCGCATCGGTTCAGAAGCCCTCCGTGCCAGGGAGGAGGACGTCCACGGCGGCGGGGCTACGACGCCTCCCCGGCCTGGCCGAGGGCACGGAGGCACGGAGGACATCCCCCCGGTTCCATTCCCGGGCACGGATGGTTCCGGGGGTGGCTAGGGCGACGGCGGCGAGCCCGCACAACCACGACCACCACGGCGATCTCCAGGTTCAGAAGTTCAGAGAAAGTGCAGTGGCTTTTGGAGGAGGAAATCGAGGGGGCAGAGGAAGGATGGCGGCGTTGTGGAGGATGAGGAGGGAACCTAGGGTTGCAGGAGGGGTCTTAAGGGGGAACCGAGCTTCGTACGGCAGAGAATCGGGGAGGGGGGAGGAGGATCATACGGTGGTGCTGCGATCGTACAGGGATGACATCACGAGGAGGAAGAAAGGTGCTGAAAGGGTATCGGGCCAGGGGAGAAGGTGGGCTGGGGGAAAAAAAATAGATGGGCTGGCTGCCTCTGCTCACCTCTCCCTTTTCTATTTTTTTTTCCTTCTCTTTTTTTTGCTTGTGAGAAAAGAATAGGAAAGAAAGAAAGAATGGCTTGGGTTTTTTTTTATTTTTTTTGATGAACATTGTTTATTATTTCCAAAACAGCAATAACAAGGTGGTTTAAAATTATTTTCAACAATTTGGATTACTAATTTGATATTAAATTGTTAGGTGACTTTCAAATAGGGTTTGGTTTGGACTTTTGGAATTAAACAAATTTTATTTAATAAGTTCAAGTAATTAGGCAAACATTTTGAATTTAATTTGTTTGCAAGATTTTAATTTTTAAACTCCCATTTGAGATATTGCCAAGTAGGATTGATTTGATTTGAATTTTGTTATTTGAATTTTACCATTAGGGTTTTTAACAAAAGGGAAAATGTTATTAACAAGCAATTTGATTAAAACAACTTCAAACTATTGAAAAACAATTTGAGGTATTTAGTTTGCATTTTTTAATTGGAAAATTGGGACAATGTTTGAAAGTTTAAAGTGGTTTGAATTTTGAGTTGTTTTGAAAACAGAATGCAATGCTTATGTGATGCATGTGATGCAAAGCAAAAAAGAAAACAACACTTTCTAGCCTAGGGTAACACCCCAGGTGTTAGAGACGACACCACTAACAAGGGATTGCGCCCTCGCAATCCACCTGCTAACCCAGGAGGGGAAAGAAGTTCGACTATGGATTCTTCGTGCTTCCAGGTAATCTCCTCGACACCACTAACAAGGGCTTCTCGACACCACTAACAAGGGATTCTTGCTCGGAGTGACGACGGTGTTCTTCCACCAGGAATCTTCCGAAGATCGAACCTATTAGGTTAAAGGCTCAGAAAACGTCCACCCACGTAGGATCCTAACACTTTGAAAGATAGACAAGGGGGGAAGACTCCAAAACAAATAAGATGGGAGGGGAAATAGAATAGAGGTAAGGAGAACACAAGAATCCTATCGAGATGTTTTTCCAAAATAGTTTAGCAGAAATAGTTTTTTGACACTCTAGAAACAACGACCGTTAGCGAGGTTATCATACAGGCTTTGCGGACCCGTTGCTTCAATAACCATTCGTATCGAAACAATCTCGGGAATCGGAACCAAGGCTCTGATACCATTTGTGACGCCCCGTGATAGGGCACTATGCAGATTTCAGCATTCCCGCCAAAATCCACATAATAACCGATTCCAGGTTGCCACTTGTGATAACATTACAGCAGTTCACGGATAATCCACAACAACAACAGAAAAGATATATACAAGATGACTCAAACGAGTCGGGGATACAACTGATACAATACAAAGATCCAAATAACAGCGGAAGAAACAACATAGTGTCCGACTACGGACAAGATCCAAATTGGACTAAGAGTCCTGAAGATAACCGAGAGTGTCCAATCCCTGCCCAGGCCAAGCCGGAGGGATTCCCAAGCTAACGTCGTCAGACTTCAAACCTGTTGACTGCAATATTGAATATGCAGCCACGAAAGAGATTCGTGGGCCAGTACGGTTAAGTACTGGCAAGTGGATAAACCATACTCACAAGATACCGGCGTAACCAGTCATCACAAGATACAAAAACTTTGGGTTCAATGGAAAGGAAGGGATTATTGCAAATAAGCGACAGCGGGCTGCACTAACCAACTACAGAGACTCACTATAACATCCGGCTAAAAGAGGGGGATAACATAACGTATCGTAACCAACTACAACTAACCACCAAACAAACCCATCCAATGTTACCCCCTACTAAGGAAGCAACCCAAGGATAACTCACACTGTTGAATTAAGGATGGATCAAGTTTTTTGTGTCAATAAGACTATTACTAGTCAAGTATCATTAGTTAGGTGTAAGTTGTTCTGAGTACTTGTTAGCCAGTACTTTCACCAAGTTAACCATAACCGCGGAAAACACGGCTTCTCGAGAAGATTTAACCCTACAGGGATGCACCAATTTGGCCGTACACGTAAGAATAACCCGCCAGACGGGGGATCAACCCACCAAGCGAGGTACTCAACACAACCCAACTCTTCTTCGCATCAAGCCCAAAGCACCACGTGCTGTGCGTGCGCGGCTAATCGAGCCCCCACGAAGAAAAGGGGGACCCTCATAGCACTGGAAGACCACGCCGCCCTAAATGCCGACTACAAAAGTTCCACCCTGGCCTCGGGTTCGTACCTGCATATGCGTGCATCAAATGGAAAGCCCGAACTAAGTGTGGCGATTTGGACGAGATGCGAATCGAATCAAGTTGAGGGGGGCGCCCATACTCGCTTCCCACATGCGGTTAGTGCGCTCATCATGGATCAGTAGACAAGACCCTTTTCCTAATTAGGGTCGACACTAGCAGGCTTCAAAACCACGCCGGGCCTCCTGCCGGTGCCTTATCATCAAATTTTTATTACCCAAAACATTAACATGTTGTTGATTGAATTGAAACCCAACTATCAACTAAACAGGTGATACGAAAGGAACAACAAGACTTGAGCGCAAACAACACTAAGCATGCAACTACGACACGAGGGCCAACAAGGTAAACAAGCAACAGGTAATAGGAAGTGGGAGGAAGGCTATATCATGGCGGCAAGGTAAACATATAATAGGATCGAGACACAAGCATCGTATCAACAGGCTAGAATAAGAACAACGGAAAGAATCGGTAACAAGTGATGAAAGGCAGCCATTTGGCAGCAAGTGAGTATACTTGCCTGGAATCCAGCAAGTAGAGGTACATCCACAGCACTTGTCGTTGCTCACATCATCTCAACGTCCTATCCGGGAAGAAGCAACGAACCTCGAACAAACACCGGATGCAACAATTACTACTACGGCAAGAGATCCAGCATGATCAAGATATGGATGCATGACAATTTAATGGATGCATAGAAATAAACTAGTGGACATGATAAACAGATTTAAATGGACCCATATGCAATTTGAGTTGCATATGAAAAGCCCATGAATTATGGTTGAAACAATTGTTTTACAACTAACCAACAGGTGAAAGTGGTTGAGCATGATGCATGGATGAGGAAAACAACAAAATAACAACAATAGAACCAATTGGAAATAAGGTTTACCCATTTTGAAATTCACTTATCAAGTTTTGGAATTTTGGTGTATTAAAGGTGTCACACAAGCATTTGTTGTTTTCATCAGGTTTAATTGTTCAAAACAGATAACAAAGTTCATATTTGGAAAGAACACACAATTTTAGGTGGATTACATGTTTCACTTGTTGAAAAAGGATTTCAAATAAATTATTTATGAATTAAACAAGTTTAAGCAGGATTGAAATGAATTTAATTCAAACATGAACTTATTTGAATTTTCATTTGTTCAAAGCATTAAACCAAATTCATATTTGAAAGGTTTATACTTTTATGGTTGGAAAACATATTTTATATGTCCCAAAAGAATTTAATTAGATCGAGTTATGAATTTAGCAATATTAAATGATTTAAACAAGGTTTAAATCATTTAACCAATTTTAATTATTCAAAACATGAAACAAATTTTATATTTTAAAAGGGGGTTTAATTTTGCATGGAAAACATATTTCATTTGTTGAAATTGGAATTAAAATGAGCAAGTTATTATTTTGGAAATTTTAAATGCATTAAACAAGAAACAGTTGTTTTCAGCAATTTAAATTATTCAAAACAGCAAACAAAATTTATATTTGGAAAGTACATGAAAAGTTGATTGGAAAACATATTGAGTTTGTTGAATTTGGAATTTTTATGCCCGAATTATGAATTTTGCAAGTTTAAGTGAATTAAGCAAGTTTTTAAATATTTCACCAATTTAAAATATTCAAAACAGTAAACAAATTTTATATTTGGATAGAGCATTTAATTTGGGACAGAAAACATATTTAAAAAGTTAAAATTGGAGTTAAGATGAGTTAGTTATGCATTTCACAAGATTTGGTGCAAATCTGCCATTTTTATCACCTCTAGGGACTTAGGAAAAATATTACAGGGCTAGAAAAGAAATTGCAGGGACCTAACTGTGATTTCTGGAAGTTTCTATATGAAAACAAATGAAAATAAAAAGATGGGTTTTATTGAGGGAGGGGGGATTCGAACCCCTGCCCTCCTGGGCGCGCGCTAGGGAGCTAACCAACTAGGCTGTGATGTGTTTGGTGATAGGAAGGGTGGTGGGGGGTGGATAAGGTGCAGAAGCGGCTATTGAACATTTGGAAAAAAAAGAACCAGGAAAAAGGGGGGGTGGCGAGGATTCGAACCCGCGATGCAGTGCTAGCGCAAAGGGTGTGCTGCCACTGCGGTGATGCGCTGGTTTTGATTGGATCTGGATGCACGTGTGTTTTAACATGGTTCGATGGTGTTAACTGAACCCACAATGGTTCAGACTTGCTCGCGCCCGACAGAGAACGGCGACGAGGCAGACGCGGTGGCGCTGCTCGATGGCAGCTGCCCAGTGCAAGGAGGAACGAGGGGAAGGGGGGTACGGGGATGCGCTCACCTCGGTGGTCGACGACGGACAGAAGGGAGGGGTGGCGCTCGCATCGGTTCAGAAGCCCTCCGCGCCAGGGAGGAGGACATCCACGGCGGCGGGGCTACGACGCCTCCCCGGCCTGGCCGAGGGCACGGAGGCGCGGAGGACATCCCCCCGGTTCCATTCCCGGGCACGGATGGTTCCGGGGGTGGCTAGGGCGACGGCGGCGAGCCCGCACAACCACGACCACCACGGCGATCTCCAGGTTCAGAAGTTCAGAGAAAGTGCAGTGGCTTTTGGAGGAGGAAATCGAGGGGGCAGAGGAAGGATGGCGGCGTTGTGGAGGATGAGGAGGGAACCTAGGGTTGCAGGAGGGGTCTTAAGGGGGAACCGAGCTTCGTACGGCAGAGAATCGGGGAGGGGGCAGGAGGATCATACGGTGGTGCTGCGATCGTATAGGGATGACATCACGAGGAGGAAGAAAGGTGCTGAAAGGGTATCGGGCCAGGGGAGAAGGTGGGCTGGGGGGAAAAAAATAGATGGGCTGGCTGCCTCTGCTCACCTCTCCCTTTTCTATTTTTTTTCCTTCTCTTTTTTTTGCTTGTGAGAAAAGAATAGGAAAGAAAGAAAGAATGGCTTGGGTTTTTTTTTTATTTTTTTTGATGAACATTGTTTATTATTTCCAAAACAGCAATAACAAGGTGGTTTAAAATTATTTTCAACAATTTGGATTACTAATTTGATATTAAATTGTTAGGTGACTTTCAAATAGGGTTTGGTTTGGACTTTTGGAATTAAACAAATTTTATTTAATAAGTTCAAGTAATTAGGCAAATATTTTGAATTTAATTTGTTTGCAAGATTTTAATTTTTAAACTCCCATTTGAGATATTGCCAAGTAGGATTGATTTGATTTGAATTTTGTTATTTGAATTTTACCATTAGGGTTTTTAACAAAAGGGAAAATGTTATTAACAAGCAATTTGATTAAAACAACTTCAAACTATTGAAAAACAATTTGAGGTATTTAGTTTGCATTTTTTAATTGGAAAATTGGGACAATGTTTGAAAGTTTAAAGTGGTTTGAATTTTGAGTTGTTTTGAAAACAGAATGCAATGCTTATGTGATGCATGTGATGCAAAGCAAAAAAGAAAACAACACTTTCTAGCCTAGGGTAACACCCCAGGTGTTACAGACGACACCACTAACAAGGGATTGCGCCCTCGCAATCCACCTGCTAACCCGGGAGGGGAAAGAAGTTCGACTATGGATTCTTCGTGCTTCCAGGTAATCTCCTCGACACCACTAACAAGGGCTTCTCGACACCACTAACAAGGGATTCTTGCTCGGAGTGACGACGGTGTTCTTCCACCAGGAATCTTCCGAAGATCGAACCTATTAGGTTAAAGGCTCAGAAAACGTCCACCCACGTAGGATCCTAACACTTTGAAAGATAGACAAGGGGGGAAGACTCCAAAACAAATAAGATGGGAGGGGAAATAGAATAGAGGTAAGGAGAACACAAGAATCCTATCGAGATGTTTTTCCAAAATAGTTTAGCAGAAATAGTTTTTTGACACTCTAGAAACAACGACCGTTAGCGAGGTTATCATACAGGCTTTGCGGACCCGTTGCTTCAATAACCATTCGTATCGAAACAATCTCGGGAATCGGAACCAAGGCTCTGATACCATTTGTGACGCCCCGTGATCGGGCACTATGCAGATTTCAGCATTCCCGCCAAAATCCACATAATAACCGATTCCAGGTTGCCACTTGTGATAACATTACAGCAGTTCACGGATAATCCACAACAACAACAGAAAAGATATATACAAGATGACTCAAACGAGTCGGGGATACAACTGATACAATACAAAGATCCAAATAACAGCGGAAGAAACAACATAGTGTCCGACTACGGACAAGATCCAAATTGGACTAAGAGTCCTGAAGATAACCAAGAGTGTCCAATCCCTGCCCAGGCCAAGCCGGAGGGATTCCCAAGCTAACGTCGTCAGACTTCAAACCTGTTGACTGCAATATTGAATATGCAGCCACGAAAGAGATTCGTGGGCCAGTACGGTTAAGTACTGGCAAGTGGATAAACCATACTCACAAGATACCGGCGTAACCAGTCATCACAAGATACAAAAACTTTGGGTTCAATGGAAAGGAAGGGATTATTGCAAATAAGCGACAGCGGGCTGCACTAACCAACTACAGAGACTCACTATAACATCCGGCTAAAAGAGGGGGATAACATAACGTATCGTAACCAACTACAACTAACCACCAAACAAACCCATCCAATGTTACCCCCTACTAAGGAAGCAACCCAAGGATAACTCACACTGTTGAATTAAGGATGGATCAAGTTTTTTGTGTCAATAAGACTATTACTAGTCAAGTATCATTAGTTAGGTGTAAGTTGTTCTGAGTACTTGTTAGCCAGTACTTTCACCAAGTTAACCATAACCGCGGAAAACACGGCTTCTCGAGAAGATTTAACCCTGCAGGGATGCACCAATTTGGCCGTACACGTAAGAATAACCCGCCAGACGGGGGATCAACCCACCAAGCGAGGTACTCAACACAACCCAACTCTTCTTCGCATCAAGCCCAAAGCACCACGTGCTGTGCGTGCGCGGCTAATCGAGCCCCCACGAAGAAAAGGGGGACCCTCATAGCACTGGAAGACCACGCCGCCCTAAATGCCGACTACAAAAGTTCCACCCTGGCCTCGGGTTCGTACCTGCATATGCGTGCATCAAATGGAAAGCCCGAACTAAGTGTGGCGATTTGGACGAGATGCGAATCGAATCAAGTTGAGGGGGGCGTCCATACTCGCTTCCCACATGCGGTTAGTGCGCTCATCATGGATCAGTAGACAAGACCCTTTTCCTAATTAGGGTCGACACTAGCAGGCTTCAAAACCACGCCGGGCCTCCTGCCGGTGCCTTATCATCAAATTTTTATTACCCAAAACATTAACATGTTGTTGATTGAATTGAAACCCAACTATCAACTAAACAGGTGATACGAAAGGAACAACAAGACTTGAGCGCAAACAACACTAAGCATGCAACTACGACACGAGGGCCAACAAGGTAAACAAGCAACAGTTAATAGGAAGTGGGAGGAAGGCTATATCATGGCGGCAAGGTAAACATATAATAGGATCGAGACACAAGCATCGTATCAACAGGCTAGAATAAGAACAACGGAAAGAATCGGTAACAAGTGATGAAAGGCAGCCATTTGGCAGCAAGTGAGTATACTTGCCTGGAATCCAGCAAGTAGAGGTACATCCACAGCACTTGTCGTTGCTCACATCATCTCAACGTCCTATCCGGGAAGAAGCAACGAACCTCGAACAAACACCGGATGCAACAATTACCACTACGGCAAAAGATCCAGCATGATCAAGATATGGATGCATGACAATTTAATGGATGCATAGAAATAAACTAGTGGACATGATAAACAGATTTAAATGGACCCATATGCAATTTGAGTTGCATATGAAAAGCCCATGAATTATGGTTGAAACAATTGTTTTACAACTAACCAACAGGTGAAAGTGGTTGAGCATGATGCATGGATGAGGAAAACAACAAAATAACAACAATAGAACCAATTGGAAATAAGGTTTACCCATTTTGAAATTCACTTATCAAGTTTTGGAATTTTGGTGTATTAAAGGTGTCACACAAGCATTTGTTGTTTTCATCAGGTTTAATTGTTCAAAACAGATAACAAAGTTCATATTTGGAAAGAACACACAATTTTAGGTGGATTACATGTTTCACTTGTTGAAAAAGGATTTCAAATAAATTATTTATGAATTAAACAAGTTTAAGCAGGATTGAAATGAATTTAATTCAAACATGAACTTATTTGAATTTTCATTTGTTCAAAGCATTAAACCAAATTCATATTTGAAAGGTTTATACTTTTATGGTTGGAAAACATATTTTATATGTCCCAAAAGAATTTAATTAGATCAAGTTATGAATTTAGCAATATTAAATGATTTAAACAAGGTTTAAATCATTTAACCAATTTTAATTATTCAAAACATGAAACAAATTTTATATTTGAAAAGGGGGTTTAATTTTTCACGGAAAACATATTTCATTTGTTGAAATTGGAATTAAAATGAGCAAGTTATTATTTTGGCAATTTTAAATGCATTAAACAAGAAACAGTTGTTTTCAGCAATTTAAATTATTCAAAACAGCAAACAAAATTTATATTTGGAAAGTACATGAAAAGTTGATTGGAAAACATATTTAGTTTGTTGAATTTGGAATTTTTATGCCCGAGTTATGAATTTTGCAAGTTTAAGTGAATTAAGCAAGTTTTTAAATATTTCACCAATTTAAAATATTCAAAACAGTAAACAAATTTTATATTTGGATAGAGCATTTAATTTGGGACAGAAAACATATTTAAAAAGTTAAAATTGGAGTTAATATGAGTTAGTTATGCATTTCACAAGATTTGGTGCAAATCTGCCATTTTTATCACCTCTAGGGACTTAGGAAAAATATTACAGGGCTAGAAAAGAAATTGCAGGGACCTAACTGTGATTTCTGGAAGTTTCTGTATGAAAACAAATGAAAATAAAAAGATGGGTTTTATTGAGGGAGGGGGGATTCGAACCCCTGCCCTCCTGGGCGCGCGCTAGGGAGCTAACCAACTAGGCTGTGATGTGTTTGGTGATAGGAAGGGTGGTGGGGGGTGGATAAGGTGCAGAAGCGGCTATTGAACATTTGGAAAAAAAAGAACCAGGAAAAAGGGGTGGTGGCGAGGATTCGAACCCGCGATGCAGTGCTAGCGCAAAGGGTGTGCTGCCACTGCGGTGATGCGCTGGTTTTGATTGGATCTGGATGCGCGTGTGTTTTGACATGGTTCGGTGGTGTTAACTGAACCCACAATGGTTCAGACTTGCTTGCGCCCGACAGAGAACGGCGACGAGGCAGACGCGGTGGCGCTGCTCGATGGCAGCTGCCCAGTGCAAGGAGGAACGAGGGGAAGGGGGATACGGGGATGCGCTCACCTCGGTGGTCGACGACGGACAGAAGGGAGGGGTGGCGCTCCCGCTCTCATCGGTTCAGAAGCCCTCCGCGCCAGGGAGGAGGACGTCCACGGCGGCGGGGCTACGACGCCTCCCCGGCCTGGCCGAGGGCACGGAGGCGCGGAGGACATCCCCCCGGTTCCATTCCCGGGCACGGATGGTTCCGGGGGTGGCTAGGGAGACGGCGGCGAGCCCGCACAACCACGGCCACCACGGCGATCTCCAGGTTCAGAAGTTCAGAGAAAGTGCAGTGGCTTTTGGAGGAGGAAATCGAGGGGGAGAGGAAGGATGGCGGCGTTGTGGAGGATGAGGAGGGAACCTAGGGTTGCAGGAGGGGTCTTAAGGGGGAACCGAGCTTCGTACGGCAGATAATCGGGGAGGGGGAGGAGGATCATACGGTGGTGCTGCGATCGTACAGGGATGATATCACGAGGAGGAAGAAAGGTGCTGAAAGGGTATCGGGCCAGGGGAGAAGGTGGGCTGGGGGAAAAAATAGATGGGCTGGCTGCCTCTGCTCACCTCTCCCTTTTCTATTTTTTTTCCTTCTCTTTTTTTTTGCTTGTGAGAAAAGAATAGGAAAGAAAGAAAGAATGGCTTGGGTTTTTTATTTTATTTTATTTGATGAACATTGTTTATTATTTGCAAAACAGCAATAACAAGGTGGTTTAAAATTATTTTCAACAATTTGGATTAGTAATTTGATATTAAATTGTTAGGTGACTTTCAAATAGGGTTTGGTTTGGACTTTTGGAATTAAACAAATTTTATTTAATAAGTTCAAGCAATTAGGCAAACATTATTGAATTTAATTTGTTTGCAAGATTTTAATTTTTAAACTCCCATTTGAAATATTGCCAAGTAGGATTGATTTGATTTGAATTTTGTTATTTGAATTTTACCATTAGGGTTTTTAACAAAAGGGAAAATGTTATTAACAAGCAATTTGATTAAAACAACTTCAAACTATTGAAAAACAATTTGAGGTATTTAGTTTGCAATTTTTAATTGGAAAATTGGGACAATGTTTGAAAGTTTAAAGTGGTTTGAATTTTGAGTTGTTTTGAAAACAGAATGCAATGCTTATGTGATGCATGTGATGCAAAGCAAAAAAGAAAACAACACTTTCTAGCCTAGGGTAACACCCCAGGTGTTACATTGAAAGAATCATGGAAATTCGATTCCCAAGCCCAAAGAGTGCATAAAACAAAAGAAGGCAGAGTCTGTCCAGAAAAGCAACAGAAGAAAAACGAACGTTTTTCCCTAAGCTAGACTCGTCAAAAAATTAAGCCAATTTTTTGCTTATAGAGGACGAAAATTTGCATAACATACTAAAAAATTAGCTCAATCCGACATACCATTAAAAACGTAAAATCATACGGTGAGCAGACTCGTGCTGAAACAGAAATTTCATGCACTAGGATAGCAACTTATAAGTCCAAATGGGTTTGACTTGACTCTTTATTGAAAACTCCAGAATTAAAACAAAAAAAACTAATCTCTTGAGACAGCAATAGGACACTAGGAAAATCCAAACAAAAACAACCGGGTTGCCTCCCGTAAAGCGCTTTCTTTATAGCCATATAGCTAGGCTTTACTTACTTAACATCATGATGGTTGGAGTGAGGTGGCTCGGCATACCCAAGCTTGGATTCTTGTACTAATTTGATACATGTAGGGTGAGCCCAGGGGTAGATCCCCAAGCTTGGTTGGTTGTCCCTCTTGATCTTTGTTCATCTCACTCAACTCTTCCTCCTGCAAAATTCTTCTTACACAAATCTCAACATAAAACTTGATTAGAGGGGTTAGTGCCTCCATAAATAAAATCCACATAGGTACAGCAAACACACATCATGATTTGATTCTAAATATTAACTACTGTTACTACAGTTGTGCATTGCTCCTTGATCAAAAGAACCACACAAAACACAAGTAATGAGAGCAATGCAAAATAAAGACATAATCTGCCAAAAACTGAACAGCCCGTAAAGAGTGAATTTTTAGAGGCACTTAAGTTGCTCAAATCAGAAAACTTAAAACTAATGAAATATGTAGTGATAACTAAATATTGTTGTCGTAAATTACCAGGTCAAAATTCCACTTCTGTGATTTTAAACATTTTTCGCAATGAAGTTCAGGAATCTGTTTTCTTGACAGCTAATTACTATTGTTTAATCCTATATCTCATATAAGATTATTCTTGCCATTTAAGATGAGAAATAAGACATAAATGTGATGTTACAGTAGTGAACTAATATTTTTATTGTTTTTAGCTTTGGAAAAAGTTTTAATGATAGAGACTTTGCAATGGTTTCATTGGCATGAACAACACATGTTCAAGGTCGACCCCAACTTCTCCATTACTCATCCTTCTCATTTACTTTCCCAATAATTTTATAAAATGAAAATCTTAAACTAAATGATATATAACAGTAGGTAAAGGTATTTTACATGTTGAAAAGACATAAATGTGTGCTCAAACCGAATAGGAAATTAAAGCATAAGGAACACACCAAAAAATATTAAACAATTTATTTTTAAGTCTAACCCCTTTCCTATGCATTGGCATTTTGTAATGAAACAAATAAAAGAAGCACATAATAGCAAGCATAGAAAGGTAGATCAAGTGCAACTTCAATACTTTCAGCATAAATAGGGGAAACTTAATATTGTTGAAATATGTGTAACCATGTTTCCCTCTCTCATAATAATTTTCAGTAGCATCATGAATAGATTCAACAATATGAATATCACATAAAACATTCTTATCATGAGCCACATGCATAAAAGAATCACTACTCTCCACATAAGTAAAATCCTCATTAGTGTAGTGGGAGTTAAACATTCATAATTTTCATTGCAATCATCATATATAGGAGGCATAGTATCATCAAAGTGAATTTTCTCCTCCAAGCTTGGGGAACTAGAAATATCATGCTCATCAAAACCAACTTCCCCAAGCTTAAAACTTTACATAGAATCAGCAAGTATATCATTTTTATCCTCAATAGTAGGGGGACTAAAAATATCATATTCATCAAGACAAACTTCCCCAAGCTCAAGGTTTTCCTTAGCAATAAAGGTGTTCAAAGAATTAGTACTACCACAAATATGATTGTTGTGCAAATAATTTGTCAATTTCTCCTCAAACACTTCATGTCCTAATTCAAGGTAGATATTATACAGTTCTAAAATTGTTTGGTTGTTTTCCATTTTATAATTTTTTTTTGTGTTTTAGGTTTATATGTTAGTATGCAATGCAAACAAGAATAAAAGCTTAGCACAACGCTCCCCGGCAACGGCGCCAGAAAAGTGCTTGATGACTCCCAAGTGCAGGAGATCAATTGTAGTACCTTTCGATAAGTATTTGAGTGTCGAACCCACGAGGAGCTGAAGGTAAGCTATCTATTCTCTAAAGCCCTATAACCCATTTATATGGATGTTTATGCAAAGCAATAAGTTTGACTAAAAGGAACTATATAATTAAAAGCAAGTGACGTGGAGTGTGGTTTGTCTAGTAACTAGTGAAGCAAGTTTAAAATGCAAGTTTCTAAGCAAGTTTCACAAGTAGCAAGCAGCAAATATCTCAAGTATCTCAAGGGAGCAAGTGTTCTAGCTATAGGTGTTTCGTTCGTGTGGGTGTCACAATTAGTGAAGCACATGTTTTAGTCTTAGTTGTTTCTTCTAGGAAGGAGCCATGAATAGGTATAGTCAAGTAAATGATCTACAACCCCTTATGATGGATCATGTGGCCAAGTAAATGACTGCACAAGATTGATTAAGACATAAAGTCCCACCATAGACTTACGTTCTAAGGTCCCCTATATATATCCCCCAATAACTTAACTTTGTGGCTCGGTCTCAGGTTACTGTCACTCCCAAGTCACCACCACTCCATTATGCTACCGGTGATCACCTTACATGCATTCCCCAACATATGCGTGCACTCATATATTGTACATAAAGACAATCATAGAAGATAACAAACTTGTATGCAACCAATCAACGAACTATTTCACCATTGCCAAGAACAATTCACTACTCAAACATAGACGGGGAGACACAATACATCAAGGGAATATAGTATTGCATCATACATCGTGTTTCCCAAGAGATTACAGTGGAGAGATGGAGCTGATCTTGCTGTAGATGTTGATGATGAACACGCCGGAGGGGGGTGGAGCCCTCCGGGGGTGATCCCGGCGGTGTTTCGCCACTCCGATCTTCTCCGGCGGCAGCCTTCTGTCTCTCTGTTTCGTGGTTTTGTCTCTCGGCGCCGCCTCCTCCTCGAAAAGGCCAGGGGACCCTTTATATAGTCGTTTGGTCACGAGACACTCGGGAGAAGAAAGATCGACGACATCGGAGCCACGGGGGCAAAAAGGGCGCCTCTCACGCTGCCAAGGAATCTGGCCGCATGGAGGGTCCTCTTTGCCACCTGGTTGGCCTTTTGGCCCTCTACTTTGGCCCATGGTCTCCGTCTCGAAAATTCTCAACCGTGCTCTTTGGCCTTGCCCTTTTTGGAGTCCCGAAGCTCCCGGAAAGTCTAAAACACTAAAAAGTACGTTTTCTGGAAAAACAGGGTTAGAACCAAAAGAAGGGGGATTGTTTAGAAAATACCCCAAATCATTATAAAACATGAATATAAGTTGCTAATATGTAGGAAAAACAAGTAATACCATGCAAAGTTCATGTATGCATTTTACATGCATCATGCACCTATATACCTGAGAAGTATATTGGGTGTGTTGGGGACACAAGAGACTTCTTGTATCTTAATTACAGGGTTACTTGAGAGGGATACCTTTGACCTCTACCTCACTGAGTTCGATAAACCTTGGGTGATCCACTTAAGGGAAACTTGCTACTGTTCTACAAACATCTGCACTTGGAGGCCCAACACTGTCTACAAGAATAGAAGGGTGATAGACATCAGTGCCTAGGGTTTTCCTTTGGAGGGGAATAAATAGGAGAAAGGGCAAAGGCCGTGGAGCCCTGGGGACCCACACCAAACCCCGGCGCCGCCAAGGGGGGGGCGCCGCCCTATGGTGTGGACCCCCTGAGGCCCCTCTCCGGGTCTCTTCGGGACTCCGTGGAACCTTCAGAAATTCTAAGACTTCCGGGTTTCAAATTTTCCAATTCCGAGAATATTTCCAGAACAACTTTTCTGAAATTGAAAAGAGAAGAAAACAGGGAACTGGCTCTGTGGCACCTTGTCAATAGGTTAGTCCGGAAAATCGATAAAAATGACATAAAGAAGGGAGAAAACATGTAGAAATTGGCATAATATCATCATGGAACATCATAAATTATAGATACGCTGGAGACGTATCAATGCCCCCCTTTAGTCCCAGTTTGTATCTCAAACCAGGACTATTGGGTTGGCCCTATTGTCGGATATATGCTAAATGGGGGTATATCCGCCATTGGCCAAAGGATGATTACCAGGATGGCCCGTAGGTAATGGGGCAAAGTCCATTGGGCGGCCCAGTGAGCTGGCGCACAGCAAGGAGGATTCTAGAAGAACCCGGATCATGGCCCAATACGTTGATCCGGCTTGGAGAAGAAGCAGGATGTCTTACTTTCCAAGAATAGGAATACTTTCCATAGACTTCAAGGTTTCCTACCTGTAATCCCTAGTCCGGATATCTATATAAAGAAGGACGGGAGCAACCTCAAAGGTAGAACTCTACGAGTTAGAAGCTAGAAGTCAGATCGTTGAGAGCACATCCTCGTCGAGATAGTGAAACCCTACTCACATTGTACTTTGTATACTTCAGGCTTCAGCCCTGATTTAGTGAGATTGCAGGGGTAGGAATGTCGCCTTAGTTGCGACGTACCGAACCTGGGTAAATGGTGTATTCGTCTCTGGCTACTCCCTATGTTTCCACCCATGACTCTACGAGAAGGCTAATGGCACCCCTTGCCATGAACCTAACTAAGAACACTCGACAGTTGGCGCCCACCGTGGGGCCAACAGCGTCGAGAGTCACGTTTTGAGTGGGGATACTCGACGGAATCGGCATCACGATAACTTTCGGAAGGCTGGAATTCGACCGAAACATCATACGCTTGATCGACAACTGATCTTATTTGCTGGCACAGAATCACCTGGTAAGTGCTTGCGTCTTCCTATCGGATCTGCTAACATTGTCATAGATTTAATGGCGGAAGCAATGCGTTTCCGTGGTGGAAGTAAATTTATCCTGCTCGCCCTATGCCTAGTAGATGACGGCTTTGACGGTGGATTTGGCTCGAATCTGCCTTATTCATATGTGGGGGCAGACCAAGATTTATTGTTGGCATACTGCCAAAGCATGAGTGGGTTTTTCACCTCTCACGAGATGCCTCCTCCAAGATTGCACTTTGTTGGCACGGTGCAATCGAAATCGCCGAAAACATAGAAGGCGGAAATCCCGTGGAAAGGGCAGAAAACTTTGATCCCACCGAAAAGATGGACGACCCGGAATCCGCCAATCAGGAGATAAGTTCGGAAACCGAATCTATTCTAGCGGCGATTGAAGCAAAGCTGGATTCGGAAACCGGATCTGCATGTGGTAACTCATATTCAGATGATGGTGCGGATGATTTCGAAAGAAAGATCAAATCCACGCAGGGGAGCTTTCATGAAGTACTCTTGGCTAAACCGACTGGAAAGTCGGATACCGAGGAAGAAGAGGAAACAGATCCGAAAACACCTCCGTCAGCTAATAAAGAGAACGGAGAAGAAGAAACTGGCGAGGAAAGCCCGACATATCCTGATGTTAAGAAATTGACGGAAGACGAACCTCAGAAAAAACCTATTCACCAAAGCACAGAAGAAAAAATTGGACAAATTAGCTGACATTGCCAACTAAAACCAGGAAGTTGGACGAGGCAGCGGCGTAAAGACGACAGAGAAGAAAAAGAAGCAGATTGAGGTGGTGGCAGTTCCCCAAATGTCAGAACAGAACGAACCCGATCTGATACAAACCCCGATTGCAAGAGATGAACCACCGGAAGTGCCGGAAGCTAGTAGGCAAGCCATAATGCGGCAACAACAATATCTTTTCAGAACACGGGAAAACTCCTCAAAACCCAGGCTGTCGTCAAAGAGAAGCAGGAAGAAATCGAGGAATATGAGCGCCGGAACATATCTGGAATTAAACCCACGAGGTTACACTAAATTGCAAATCCGTAGGAACTGCCAGCCAAAAAGCGGTTTGAAAACCCGTCTTGGCAGAGGCATCTTAACAACACAAATGCTAAGGGAGAACGCATCAGCAAGACCGCCACTGATAGTGGTGAAGCCGCGTTTGCCATCCTCAATAAAGACCTTTACTACAATGGAGAAAAGCTTTAGGAAGTGTATGCTTTCTTAGGAAAATCATTACAACAACAGCAGCGAGGTGATGACGTGAGAACACACGTTCGTCGGGAGACCCCAAGAGGAAGGTATGAAGAGTACCCCAACAAGTTTTTCCTCAGTAAGAAACCAAGGTTTAATCGACCAGTAGGAGAAAGAAATCACTTCTGAAGGTTGATGACAACTAATGTTGGCAGGGCAGACTACCAGACTCAGCATAAATGTGGAAGCTGCACACAACAGAACCAAGATACTTTACCCCAACGAAATAATGAGGCTGTCAATCTCTCTGGTTTTGCTAACACAAAGGATTCGATGTATAATGTGGAAAATAATGTATGATTGCAGTGAATGAAAGGAAAACAACGTTTGGAGTAAGAAGAGCAGTGCCTTTAGTGGTTGTATTATTAGTGTAAAAGAATGGAACGGGGTCCACAGTTCACTAGTGGTGTATCTCCATAAAATGCTGGGCAAACAAATTACAGCTGGGTAATCGACAGAACTAAAGGCTGCACCGTAGTGCATATGCAAGACATGATGATTACTATAAGATTCATGCGGGCATTAAAACATAATTCATAGACCATTATATATACAACTGCATCTATGACTAATATTCCACCATCGGAACGTAATCCAAGCAGACTTCGGGTATTAAGTTGCAAGCATCAGATTATTGCATTAAGTAAAGTGCGCACTGTTCCAAATATCATCCGATATGCCGATTTATCGGCCGATTTATCCCTTATCGGGTGTTGACCGATAAGATAAATGAATATCGCTGGAGTTTATCATTCGGGCCATTTTATCGGTCTTACAAGCGATTTATCGGTCGATATGACGATAAATCAGCCGATATATCAATTTTGCAGCATAGGAACATGTGATTAATGCCATCCATCATAGAATGTTTTGCATTAGTTAATACAATATATCTATATATCATAATTTAGATATTTTAGTGTCGAAATAATATATTTTTATAGCATATTTTAGATATTTTAGTGCTATAATTTGGGATTTACAATAAAAATGGCCGATAAATAGTCGACCGATAAAAACGATTTATCGGCCGATAAGCCGATATATCTCTTATCATGGGTCGACCGATAAGTTAACGATAAGCGATATCCTAAACATTGAAAGTGCGTAATTTAAACATTGAAATTAAGCATTGTTGTTTTCTACATAATGACAACAGCACATCCCCCATCCGTCACGTTTCTGTCACTCGAGCATAGATGAAAATGAGGCATGAACCCACTATCGAGCATAAAAACTCCCTCTTTGAGTTACAAGCATCAACTTGGCCAGAGCATCTACTAGTAACGGGGTGCACTATCTTAGGTCTAG
This sequence comes from Alopecurus myosuroides, assembly GCA_028641055.1. Classification (NCBI taxonomy): domain Eukaryota; kingdom Viridiplantae; phylum Streptophyta; class Magnoliopsida; order Poales; family Poaceae; genus Alopecurus; species Alopecurus myosuroides. The sequence continues at coordinate 371,825,792 of CM054060.1, forward strand.
CCACATAACACTTACCAAAACGATAAATATTAGTAAATGGTGTGTTGTGAAAACAACTAAACTAAGTGTCCTGAGGAACGTTTTAGCCATTATATTAAGTTACCACCGACTTATCCTTTGTGCTAAAAAGGATTGGGCCACTTGCAGCAACTATTTACTATTATTGTTATTTACTTGTTATCGCTTTAATACAATTACTAAAATCCCTAAATTGTCGCTTTAATATTATAAAAAAAATCTCTAAAAAATTTGTATCTTGTGTTTACAGTGATACCTTGCTCGAAACTATTTATCAATACCTTCTGTTCCTCGTTAGGTTCGACACTCTTATTAATCGAAAAACCTAGGATCGATCCCCTACACTTGTGGGTCATCATGACGCTACTGATTTGAAGGAATTCGTACCTATATCCCTTTTCAATGTCATATATAAAATCCTCTCCAAATGCCTCGTCAATAGGCTCAGACCTGGCCTTCAAAATATCATGTTTGAAACCCAAAGCTTTTTATACAGGACATGCTGATCTATCTGCAACAATGCTCTGATCATGTTTTCGTGTTTCCATGCAATTCTTAGGTTCTTATAAAATGGATATGTCTAAAGCCTACGATAGGGTCGATTGGGGTTTCCTTAAAAGCACACCGCTCAAATGTGGCTTTGAGAGGGCAGGTTTTCATGGCTTGTGTCGGATTAGTAAAATTCTATGTGCAATCAATAGTCATCTCACTAGGAAGACCACCCCCAACTGAAGGTCTAAGTAAGGGAGTCCCTTCTCCCCATACCCGTTTCTTTTCGTGGATGAATGTTTCTGAAAGGTTCTCCAGAAAGCTGTGATAATCTAAAGAAATTCAAAATATGTAAAAAAATCTCCGGGCATCTCCGATCTCATGTTTGCAGATGACTAATTAGTATTTTTCCAAGCCAACAACAACCAAGATTCGATCATCAAGCTCATGTTTACGGATGATGGGACATGTTGGTCGATTTTGCAACAAGTCTTGAACTCGTGTGTGAAATGTGTGGGTCTAGGTCTAACAATGGGACGTGAGAGACATACTTGTACTAAAAGACGGACACAAACTGGGTGTGTCCGTGTGTGTCGTCAGCCCCCAAACCTAGTATCCGTGAAGGTTTGCATCCGTAAACGTGTTTTTTGGCCTGACCAATAGCCTTTGAAAGCAAGCTCCGAGATCGGTGATGGCCTGACCAATAGACTTTGAAAGTGTGCTAGTGCATGGGTCTCTGATGGACCTGTGCTGGAAAATAAGTATACTCGTCACCGCCTATTGTAGTCTACCATGGTTTCGCTATCCGTGGCTACCAATCTGTCACAAATCAGCATTGTATAAAAGTTCTCCTAACGATGCGATGACCAAACAACATGAAAAAGATGGCTTTATGGATTCTCACCCACAACAGGACTTGAAAAGCCATGTTTCAGGGAGTCGAATAAAGACCGTAGGCAATCAATCACACCCCAGGAGTAATTCCTTTCACTCCCTAATCATGGTAGTAACTGTTATCACATTTAAAAAACATGCCACACATTTTACCCCGTAATTAGTTATGCAGTTCTGATAGATTTTGCCCCATCTGCTATTTCCCCAACGAAAAAAAGAATCAATTTTTTAAGACAACGTGACGACTGACTTGGGCAGACGCTCATGCATAGTCGTTGGTAGCGTCTCTAAATATATCAAAATTTATGAAACTGCATAAATTTTGCAGCTAGATGCACCACATTGCTTCCCTCTAGTGAATACAATTGTGAGCTGTCCGACCAGTTAGCTGTCACGACTCATGACAAACTACCTTGATAATGTTGTAAACAAGTGGCTAGATGGCACATAAAATCGTCATCACAAGACTTCAACTAGCTGTAGAAAGTAAGCAATTACTGGTAAATTAATGACCTGGCTTTCCCTCTACTTCGTCAGTAAACTCTGCGGTCGATCGAATCCACATTCAAATAACACATGCAAGTATCCACGGTTATACAGTTGACATCGGAGGGACGACCTCGAAGTTTTCATAGTCAACTTTGACATATTCCGTGGGTACCGTAGCAAATGGCAAAATCCAACCACGTGAATGCATGCACTTGCACGATCAGTTATCTTGTTAAAAGGAAGAGCGTAAGCTAATCCTCTACGTCCCGCGCCTCAACTAATTTCGAATCAATCTGCCCTATGCTGATCAGTACTTGTTTCGTTTATCTTACTGCCAAGTAACCATGCATGCTTCCATGGACCTGAGTAGCCATAAAGCGATCGGCGATAATTTGACCTTGCGCGTGCAAGTTCTTGCCATTTTCGACGCGAAAGCATTGGAATCAAAGTAAAAGAACTCGGCACCAGCATGAACGTACGTGCTGCTGCTGCTTTTGAAGGGTTAGGATGTTGTATTTTAAGCCTTCAGAAGTAGTATCAAACTAGTACCTTTACCATCCATCCAATTTGTGAGTATCACTAGGGACGAATACCTAAGTACAGTGCCCGTCTGTTTACCACCCATACTACTTCGAGGAAGCACCAAGCATATCTGTGTTACATGAGCTATATAACGATGAGCGCTGCTATACATCCGACGGTTTCCGTCCGACCCGCGTACGACTGAAACCACGCGTACGCACAGCAAATTCGTATAACGATTACGGTATATTAATTTGGTCTAATCTGACATATAGCGACGCGAGGTTTCAGGCATATAGTGACGCGAGGTTTCGACATAACCACATGCAAGTATGCATAGCCCTAAGAAGGAAGCAAAGGTGCAGTCTGCAGCTAGTTCCTGCCTTAATTATGGTGGAAATTAACAAGTTTACCCTTTCAGCTGTTCCAAGTCGTCGCTAGCTCGGTCAAGTATTGCCACGATCGGGTGCTGATCCGCTTGACTTAAGAAGCTCCACTAGGTCACACGAGCACGCAGCTTGGTAGCTGGCGATCCAATCGCTACAAACATTTCAGTACCATCCCAGCGCTATAAATACCTATGCTTGCCTTGTTCTACCATCAGTCTATCCCATTTAGAACTTCTCTAAGCTCGCTATGGCTACCATTAAGCTTGTGTCGCTTAGCTTGGTTGTGCTACTGAGCATTGGGTTAGCCAGCGCCGTGAGGGTAGTTAGATACTCTTCTTCTGGAGGAAGGGGTGAGGGCGAGGGAAGTGGCGGCGGGACTGTGAACGGCAGCGGTGGAGGAGCCGGGAGTGGCTCTGGAGCCGCAAACAGTGATTATGGATCGGCCCATGCAAGTGCTGGAGGCGGCGGGGGTGGGGGTGGTGAGTCAAAGCAAGGCGGCACTGGGTATGGCGCTGGGTCAGGCAGCGGCTCAAGTAATAGCTACACGAGCAACGGGTATTACAGCTATGGGGGAGTTACTAGCGCCGGAGGTAATGGTGGTGGCGGTGGTGGTGGACAAGCTGCAGGCCCTAACTCCGTAGGCCATGGGTCTGGTGGTGGCGCTGGGTCAGGTTACAGTGGAGCAAGCAATGGCTACTATTCAGATGCAAATGCTAACGCTGATGCTAGCGGTGGAGGGGCGGGAGGTGGTCAAAACAACGGGAGCGGAGGTGGCTCGGGAGGTGGCAATGGTTACGCTGATGCTCACCCCTGAAATTTCGTCAAATAGTTAATCTAGAGAGGGAGCCCACTTTCCACTTTCACCTTTATTATGTCAATCCTCAGCTTGGTTTCGTTAGCCCGTAACTTTTAATCCTATGCTTTTGTGTATTAAGAAGCAATCAATAAAGGGCACCCCACTTTATTCAAGGATGTACTTTGTAGTATGTGTCAAGGATGGTTTAGATATTTCAATCTACTAGGAAGCATGCCCGTGCATTGCAACAAGAGTGAATAATCATCACACGCCCATAGCAACCTATATGTGTTGCCACTTCTCCTCTTTGTCACCATCGTTGATGGTGGTCGTGTTTTCCACCTATTCACGATAAAGGTGATAATTTCAAGAGGATGGCGTGGCCGCTTGGTGAGGCCACATACTCCCAACTGATGTGTCCCGCCAAGACATGAAAGAATGAAGTTTCCGATCAGTTCTTTAGACACAAGCGATATGCACTTCACCTAATATATATGGAGTGTGTATTTCCGGAGGTGACAACCCAAACCGGTTTAAAATATTTTTAATTATTAAGAAGGATGATTTACCATAAGGTACAAAATCACTAGGTTCGAGGATTTAACCAAACAACTATTATAACTGTGACATGACACAAAAATAAATCAATCCAGCAACTTTTAAAGTGAACAAAATTTCCTGTCTCTAAGTTTGGAAAATACATGTTATTTTAACTTGGCTTATATAACTCATGAAACAAATGTTTGACTAGAATCATCAATAGTCAGGTCGACCATGCAGGGTGCCACCGAGGGTGGTGTTGAACCTTGGACAACATAAAGTTTGTCAAAAGGCCAAGTAGATATTATATCTCGTTCACAACCAAAGTGCGCTCCTTTCGCATCAACAAGAATTTCAGTATCTTAGTATCCTGTGCTGATGCAAGATATGACTTTAAGAAAATGATGCCACGCTTATACTATCACCGAAAGGGGAGTTACTCAGGATCTCCTCCACAGTAGGAGTACTTTGCTCTCATGGAATCATCAAAATTGCTAAGGAGAACAAAAACCCAATCATTCTCATGTGTATATGAGTTATTGTTCATACGGTTGAATTCAGACCGACCAATATTTAGAGAAATTATCTGACGGAACAGAGGCCGACCATGCAACAACGTTGAATCAATAGCAAAAAATTGGCACATACACAGGTAGCTGCCACACACCGGTGTATCTCTCCGTTGTCAGTAGGAGTTAAGTACCATTCTTGAATGATCTCAACTCCATTACACACCCTAGGTCATACCTGAATATACACGTTATGATCTTCTCTTACGGTAGACAACTGATGACATCTAAAGCACAATTGTCAAGTGTGCGGTCACTATATATTCTCATAGTATAGGGACTATAGCTAATGAAAATTTCATACTCACTTTGCTAAATCATTAAAATATTAATTTGTCTTTAAGAAGATCATATATTTGGGTCAGTTGGGTATATTGTTATCGAACAACATATCTCATAAATCCTCGACTTATACAAAGTCCATGATCATTAAAACATGATCATCTCACAACATAAAAGTTATTCTTAGAGACAAGATTAGGAATACTTGTCTATTCATATATCTACACCTGCGTGTAGGTTCTCATTTGAATACTCTCTATTCAAATACCACAACAGTTTTAGCAAAAATATATAAACTTAATGATGAATTTGGGGATAAATAACAATTTAATATTATTGTCTCTAGGACATATCTCCAACTGCTGATCTACGCTGCAGAATTTAAAATTTTTGTCATACATAGTTCACCAAGAGCACTATGCAGATAAAGAGGCATGCCTATACATGCAAGGATGAGGATCACTACTCACCGGGCCACGAAATCGATGTAGTCATACGAGGGTTCGAAACAATCATAAATCCTCACAACAAGGCCTAGTTGCAAAGATGTCATTAAGCTTCCCTCGGCAAGGATCACACGTGTAATCCCTCTTATGGTGTGCACGCGTACGCTTGTGTCAACCCGTCAGCGCTCTGTCGTCCAGGACTCGACACCAACAAAGAGAGAAAGCCTTTCGACGTTACTAATTGGTAGTACTAATAGACTGTGATTAGAACTATATAATTGTAGAAGTTTCTCAACACATGAGAGAGCACTACTAATTAGAGCTCGGTCTAATCGGTATATGACACCTCAAAAGCCAATTAGAAGAAGCTCTAATTCAATTAGAGAGATCTAATTAGAAGCTCTAATTAGACTTTCTAATTCTACAACTATTTTCTTCATGCTTCCGCTGCTTAACTCAATTTTCTCATCCATAATATAGGACTCAACTTTGACTAACACTTTAGTCGATTTGAATGGAACATCACATGTTCAGAGTCGTGCATGGCCATACTTTTCAAGTCGAACGACATGAGACGGCCCATAGAATATCTCTCCAATAAGGAGTGGCGAATTCCATCTTAGTGATCTGTCTCTTGCAACATGGTTCACAGGCGACCCAAGTGCCAACTTTATGACTGTCAATTATGGGTTTGGTGGACTTAAAGTCGGCTGATCCGCAACTCGAATACCGCGAACACCTCGGGTCTAAGGTTTACAATAAGTGAGTCAGATCATATGACGATATACTCATGCCGACTCACCTTTGCGTCAGTCCTACCGGTTTAATTCCTTGGCACAACTAGTGTAAGCCGAAGTAGCATCCCCATGTTCTATGACAAGTAGAACTTAGTCATATCACCATTTACACGTTAGTCTAGACAGTTTATGAACTACTTAGTACAAGACATGTATGAACTACTTAGTACAATGGTTCTACATTTGAGTCACTCGCTGAAATACATGTACATAATTCAATACATAGACTAACATATGAATATATTAAGCCGGATGTTTCCTCTAGGTCACCACTCCAATAGAAGCAAAGATCTAGAGTCGAACGACTGACGAAGGAGACCGTAATACAATATTTTTCCATAGGAAAGCCTCGGACAGAGCAACCAAGAACAATATCCAAAACCTCAATAAAGGAGACAGAGGAGGACCTTCGGAACATGAAAAATCATTTATTCTACAATTTTTATGCGGAATCCCAACATCCTGTTGGATGCCATCGAGCCAATGTTCTCCGGACAGGTGAATAAGGCGCTCCTCGTGGAGTTCTCAGAAGATGAAATTGGAGACGCACTGTTCCATAGAAACCAAGGTTTTCTTAACGAGATTTGTAGGGCCATCAAACAACTCTTCATCGATGGCTTTGTCCTAGAGAACTTCAATGTCACAAAAAATGTCATCGTTCCAAAATCCAGTGACGCTGCGGATTTGAAGGACTTCGTACCTATATCCCTTTGCAATGTCATATATAAGATCCCCTCCAAATGCCTCGTCAATAGGCTCAGACCCGACCTTCAAAATATCATATTTGAAACCCAAAGCGCTTTTATACGGGACATGCTGATCTCCAACAATGGTGTGATCATGTTTGCGTATTTCCATGCAATTCTTAGGTTGAATAAAGGTGAGAACTCATTATGTTCTTATAAAATGGATATGTCTAAAGCCTACATAGTGTCCATTGGGGTTTCCTTTCACTAGTGGAAACAACCCCTCTCGTCCAGGGGGCCAGGGGGCAGCTGTCCCGGTTGCAACCGAATCTGGGACAAATGCCATGCTTAGGTCCCGGTTCGTGCGCCCGGGGCAACAGGAATCGCCTGGGGGCATTGGTCCCGGTTAGTGGGGGACATATCGGTCCCGGCTCGTGCCACGGACCGGGACCAATGCCTAGCCACATGCCACGTGGCACGCGCATGAACATTTGTCCCGGTTCAGTCCACGAACCGGGACCAATGCCCCCCTTCCCCTATATATACTGCCCCAGCCCCTCCCCCCTTCCATCTTTTTTTTTTGCTTGGAGGTGTGAGAGAGTGTGGTGTTAGTGTGTTTTATTTTACTATGCACACGAGGTGTTCGACGAAATTCCCGAGCCGCACATAAGCTCACTGAAAATGGTATCTTCGACCGAGGTTAACAAACTTATCTTTTTCATCTGTAACTGATACATAAAAAAATAGTATTTGTCGTATTAATATGTTATTGTAATGTATTTTGATAAACTTAATTATACGATGCAGCTGGATGCACGGCAGCGATGGATGTATGGTGACCGACGCACTTCCGAGTATATGGCAGGCCTGAATGCATTTCTTGCTGTAGCTCAGGTGAACAAAGATAATGGCTTCATGTGTTGCCCATGTGTTGATTGTCGGAACGTCAGAGAGCACTCTTCCGAAAGAATCATTCACGGCCATCTACTTCGGAGAGGTTTCATGCCCAGCTATAATTGCTGGACGAAGCATGGAGAAAAAGGGGTTGTGATGGAAGACGATGAAGAAGAAGAAGAAGATCCTTTGTTCCCTGAATACGACGATACTGCAATGGAAGAGAATGGAGAAGAAGGAGGTGATCAAGAACAGGCATCAGAAGAGCCCGATGATGATCTTGGCCGAGTTATTGCTGATGCAAGGGAAGACTGTGAAAACAAATTGGAGAGGTTGAAGCTGGACAACATGTTACAGGATCACAAAAAATTGTTGTACCCAAATTGCGAAGATGGTAGCACAAAGCTCGGTACCACACTGGAGTTGCTGAAATGGAAGGCACAGAACGGTGTGACTGACAACGCATTTGAGAGTTTACTTCAACTAATGAAGCCAAAACTTCCAAAGGATAACGAATTGCCTGAGAGTACGTACGAAGCAAAGATCTTGGCGAAGTACAATCTGAAGGATAACGAGTCTTGGCGAAGTACAATCTGAAGGATAACGAGTGGCTAAGTAGATTGTATGAGGATAGAGAAAGATGGGCTTTGCCTTATGGGTGTCATATATTCTGCGCAGATATTGCAGGCACACTTCAAAGTGATAGCAGGGATACAATCCTGACAGATAACCTTAAAACAGAAATAGAGCTTCGGTACTTCTTTAACAGATATGATAAATTTTTGGAGGAGAAACGTCTAACTGAACAATGAAGATCCCAAATGTTGAAGGCGGAGGGGAGCGCGACGGCGACGGCGGACGAGCAGAGGAGAGGAAAGCGCGACAGCAACGGCGCAGTCTCCCCCGCCCGACCGCCCGTCTCTGCTTTAAGTCTGATGCTCCCGCTGAGGCTTGCCGCGTACACGGAAGTTACTATGTTTTCAAGCGGGGGTCGGGATAAAGGGAAAATACGTGTGGATGCGCAGAGTAAACCTTCGAAGGAAAACTATGGTTTTTCTGTTGTAGACGAAGATCTCAAATTCACCGTGTCAATAAGGTACAACTCGCTTTGTCGAACTTTATATAAATCACCCGGGATGCCTTGTATGCTCTAGACTAACTCGGAAGATCACGAGAGAAAACAAAAATTGTAACATTTTTATATTCAAATTATATACAAATGGTAAAATAATTAATAGTTTCAATAGTTAGAAAAATTATTTAGTTAAACGAAAAATGGATTTAAATTAGTTATGCAAATTCTAGTATTTTTCATGTTGCAATTTTTGTCAAATTCGAAAGTATATAGAAGTTGTTAATGTGCAAACTTAACAATTTTCAAATTTTGGCGCTAAAAACTTTTGGGCGCGCAGGGTGCCACCCCCAAAATTCGAAATATGTTTTTGGTCCCGGCCCGTGGTACCAACCGGGACCAAAGGGGCTCTAGTCCCGGTTGGTGGCACGGGCCGGGACTAGAGGCCCGGTTGTATAAATATATCGGCCCTCTCTCCAGGCCGAGCGACCACCCAGGACAACGGACATGGCTTGGCGAAGCCCTGCCGGCGGCGGGAACGAGTAGGAAGATCCCGCCGGCGCTGGTTCCGCCGGCGGGGTTGGACTAGGGACGCGTTTTTGTCGACACAAATATATATTAAAAAGGCCCGGGGGCCGTGCTTACATAGGGGGCGGCGCGGCCACAGGCGGCCGGCCGTGCTTACATATAGGGGGCGGCGGCGCGGCCACAGGCGGCCGGCCGTTTCTTGGGGGGGTGGGTAGCTTAGCCTAGGGGGGGTCGCACCGGCGCCGACCTACTCCTCCTCGTCGGAGGAGATGCACTGGTAGGGGGGTGGCTGCCACAGGTGGGCAGGCGGCTGGGGCGGGCCCGCCGAGGGCTGCGGAGGCATCGGGGGCGCGTACGGCGGTGGTGGGGGCAGCACCTCCTGCGGCGGCGGCGGTGGCGGGGGCAGCTCCTCCTCCTCCGGCGACCATACGCCGCCGGTCCATGCCCAGGTCATCCCGTACTCCAGGCCGGGGGGGAGCGGCTGCGGCGGCGGCTGGTCCTCGGACGCCTCCAGCTCGGCGTTCATCACCTGCCACCAAGGGGCAGGCGCCGAAGGGGGCGGGGGCGGGGGCGGCGGCATGGCGTTGGCGTCGGCGGCAGCGGCGGCCAGGACCGCCTCCCACCGCTTGACCTCGTCCTCGACGAGGGAGCGGCGGGAGGCCTCGAAGGCCTCCTCCATGCTGTCACGGAGCTCGGGGTCGTCGTCCTCGGGGATGGCGTCGCCGATGTCCTCAAGGAGCCACAGCTCCGGCTCCCTGCCCGGCGGCGGCGCGGGGTAGTCTTCGGTGCTGACCTCCTCGGCTGTGGGGATGTAGGAGCGGCGGCGCTGCTCGTGCTCCTGCTGGAGCCAGGTGGCCCAGTAGGGGGAGCTCCGCGCGTACGCGCGGTCCCTGAGGAGGCGGGCCGGCAGGAGCGCGCGCCGGCGGTCGATCTCCTCGCCCAGGGCCTCTCTGCTGGACGGGGCCGGCGGCACCGGGATCCTCTGGGGATTGAGGTGCCAGCCCTCCGGGAGGTGGACGTCCGGCCAGAACACCGGCGTGCGGCGTTCCCAATGCCACTCCGCCTCCTCCTTCCGGACGTACCGGCGGAAGCGCTTGCCCTTGGGCGCGCCGCGGGGCGGCGGGCGTGACGCGGAGGCGGAGCGGGGACGCGCGGCTGCCCGCCGATGCGGATGCCTCCCGGGCCGAAGCCGAAGGCCTCCGCCGGCGGCGGTGGAACGTCGGAGCGCGCGCCGCTCGAGGACCCGGCCTCGTGGTCGTTCCGGGGGCGCTTGCCGCTCGAGAACGAGCGGGACATGGTGGCTAGGGTTGCTTTGGCTGGGGCGCGGCCGGGGTGGATGGGCTGTACGGGCGGCGGGGGCCCTTTATAAAGGACCCGGGGGAGGCTGGCATGCCAACCGGCGGCCTGAACGTGGCGGCGGTTGCAGGCGGCCATGAGTGCGGGGCGGGAGCCGAGGCGTGGCGGCGGTTGCAGCTGGGCACGCGCGCGTGGGGAAGTGGAGGGGGGCGGGAAGACGAGGCGGGGCGGGAAGACGAGGCGACAGTGGGCTCTTTGACCGTCCCTGTGGTCTTAATTTAAGGGACCGGGCGAGCCAGCCACTAGGCCGCTGGCCAGTGGCCCCTTTCGACCCCTGCGAACCATTGACCGAATATAATAAAAGACGCGGGCCAGTGGGCCCTTTTGACCAAAAATGTGGCCAGTGGGCTTAATTAAAGACGTGGGCCTGGATGCGGTTGGGGAAGGGGAGGCCGGTTGGGGATTGCGAGACAGGAGCCCAAAAAACGAAACGAAAAATACATGCCGCGGCAGGGGAAAATTGGCGGGATATATATTTTTTTTCAAAAAAGTATTCATCCCGGTCCCTAAAACGAACCGGGACGAACTCCCTGGCCGTCCCCTGGCCCAGGTTCGCCACGTGGGCCATCCTTACCATCCCGGGTCCTGGCACAACCGGGACCAATGGGGGAGGGCCATTTGTCCCGGCTAGCCCATCCCGGTTGCACAACCGGGACAACTGGCCCTTACGACCCGAGACAAATGGCCCTGTTTCCACTAGTGTTTAAAGCACACCGCTCAAATGTGGCTTTCAAAGGGGAGGTTGTTATGGCTTGTGTCAGATTAGTAAAATATTAGGTGCAGTCAATAGTCATCTCACTAGGAAGATCAGCCCAACTAAATGTCTAAGTCAGGGGGATCCTCTCTCCTCGTACCCGTTTCTTTTCGTGGCTGAATGTTTCTCAAAGGTTCTCCAGAAATCTGTGATGATCTAAAGAAATTCAAAATATGTAAAAAAAAAATCTCCGGGCATCTCTGATCTCATGTTTGCGGATGACTACTTATTATTTTTCCAATCCAACAACAACCAAGATTCAATCATCAAGCTCATGTTTGCGGATGACGAGACATGTTGGTATATTTGCAACAACTCTTGAACTCATGTGTGAAATGTGTGGGTCTAGGTCAAACAAAGAGACGTGAGACATACATGTACCGGGTGCGTCCGTGTGTGTCGTCTGCCCCCAAACCTAGTATCCGTGAATGTTTGCATCCGTAAGCGTGTTTTTTGGCCTGACCAATAGCCTTTGAAAGCAAGCCCTGGAGATTGGTGATGGTTACAACCCATTCATAATCCATTTCCGGGGCCATACGGATATCTGATGGACGTGTGATCGAAAATAAGTAAACTCGTCACCGCCTATCGTAGGCTACCATGGTTTCGCTATCCGTGGCTACCAAACTGTCACAAATCAACATTCGTGTTGTAGTGGTAGTATGGTAGGGTTGCCACCAAGAAAAAGGTAACCACAAACATAGGATGCAAGTAACCAAACGGCAAGTAGAAAATTCTCCTGAGGATGCGATGACCAAAGAACATGAACAACATGGCTTTAGAGCATCTCTAGCAGTACCCCTAAAAGGGCCGGAACTAAAAAATTCTGGCGCTTTTAGGGGTTGGGTTCAGTTTGCACGCCCTAGCAGAAACCAAAAATGTGGGTAGGACTGAGATCGCGACTCAGAGGCTATGAATGGTTCCAAAGCCGTTCTCAGATCCATCACTCCTGGATCCCTACACCGCACCGCCGAAATTGCTCAGCGCGCAGCCTAGCTCCAGCGAGCGATTGGCTCCCCTCCACACCACCTTTAGCCCCGCCGCCGCCGCATTAGCGCGATGCAGCCGCAGAGCAACATCACCGCTGGCGCCAACGGAGCGATTGGCTCCCCTCCACGCCCCGCACCAGCCACGCCCACTGTCGGTGCGGCCGTACCTCGCATGGACGAGCATGGCCGCATCCACGGCCTGCTGTCCGGCGAAGGCGCCGCCCCAGTACGTGGCCCGGGCACCGTTGTCACACGTGGCCTGCCCCAGGATAGTGATACGTCCAAAATGTATCTCGTTTTCCAAACACTTTTCCTATTGTTTGCCTCTAAACTTGTGAGTTTTGGATACAACTAACATGGACTAACGTTGTTTTCAGCAGAATTACCTTGGTGTCTTGTTTTTGTGCAGAAAAATCAACTTTCGAGAAAATGCCCAGAAAAGACCCCGAAGATCTTAAAACACCTGAAGACCCCCGCAGCCAGAAGGAGACTCGGAGAGGGGCCACACCACCCTTGGGCGCCCCCCTAGGCCGCGCCACCTGGTTGTGTGTTCCCCCAGGCACCCCCCGGGCTCCCCTTTCGATTATTTATCGCCGTAGCCCTAAAAAAATAGGGGTTTTCGTCATACTCGAGAAAAAACACCACAGAGCGGTGCCGCCACATCGAAACTCAATTTGGGGGTCAGAAGTTCCTGTTCTGGCGCCCTGCCGGGACGGGGATTCAGAGGAGATCATTGCCATCGTCACCGCCACCTCTTCTCTATCAACCATCCATGATTCCCTCGTCCATGTGTGAGTAATCCCCGCTGCAGGCTGAGAGGGATGGAAAGGATTGGATGAGATCGATCATGTAATAATGCCATATAGTAAGGGCATAGTGCTTAGTATTCATTGTTAGTGTTTTCTACCGTTGTTGCAACTTGTTTCCTTAATGCTTGTCACTTTGGGTCCGAGTTCCATGATCTCAGATCTGAACATATTATTGTTTCATAAGTATAATTATGTTTCTTGATCATATCTGCAAGTTCTTTACACATGTCATTGTCCGGAACCCGAGGCCCCAAAGTGACAGAAATTGGGACAACCGGAGGGGATGGTTATGATGTGAGGATCATGTGTGTTCATGGAGTGTACCCTAATTAAAAGGTGCACCCTAATTACCAGTAGTTTCCATTGAGGCTCCGTTGCAAACGGGCTGGTAGGACAAAAGATGGTGTGCAAGTTTCTCATTGCGAGCACGTATGACTATATTGAAACACATGCCTATGGTTTGCCTAGAACTTGGAGGCTTTATTATTATTAGCTGCAATGCCCACGTTTAGATTATTACATGAACTATCTTATCCATGCAACTCCCGTTCATCCATTCCCTATGCCTACTATACTTTCATCCTGCTGTTTCCCGCAATTGCTACTGTTGTTATTATTTTCTGCATGCTGTTATTTAATTACTACTGCTGCTATAAAACTGTTTACACTGAGAAGGTTTAAATCATTTAACCAATTTTAATTATTCAAAACATGAAAAAAAAATTATATTTTAAAAGGGGGTTTAATTTTGCATGGAAAACATATTTCATTTGTTGAAATTGGAATTAAAATGAGCAAGTTATTATTTTGGAAATTTTAAATGCATTAAACAAGAAACAGTTGTTTTCAGCAATTTAAATTATTCAAAACAGCAAACAAAATTTATATTTGGAAAGTACATGAAAAGTTGATTGGAAAACATATTGAGTTTGTTGAATTTGGAATTTTTATGCCCGAATTATGAATTTTGCAAGTTTAAGTGAATTAAGCAAGTTTTTAAATATTTCACCAATTTAAAATATTCAAAACAGTAAACAAATTTTATATTTGGATAGAGCATTTAATTTGGGACAGAAAACATATTTAAAAAGTTAAAATTGGAGTTAAGATGAGTTAGTTATGCATTTCACAAGATTTGGTGCAAATCTGCCATTTTTATCACCTCTAGGGACTTAGGAAAAATATTACAGGGCTAGAAAAGAAATTGCAGGGACCTAACTGTGATTTCTGGAAGTTTCTGTATGAAAACAAATGAAAATAAAAAGATGGGTTTTATTGAGGGAGGGGGGATTCGAACCCCTGCCCTCCTGGGCGCGCGCTAGGGAGCTAACCAACTAGGCTGTGATGTGTTTGGTGATAGGAAGGGTGGTGGGGGGTGGATAAGGTGCAGAAGCGGCTATTGAACATTTGGAAAAAAAAGAACCAGGAAAAAGGGGGGGTGGCGAGGATTCGAACCCGCGATGCAGTGCTAGCGCAAAGGGTGTGCTGCCACTGCGGTGATGCGCTGGTTTTGATTGGATCTGGATGCGCGTGTGTTTTAACATGGTTCGGTGGTGTTAACTGAACCCACAATGGTTCAGACTTGCTCGCGCCCGACAGAGAACGGCGACGAGGCAGACGCGGTGGCGCTGCTCGATGGCAGCTGCCCAGTGCAAGGAGGAACGAGGGGAAGGGGGATACGGGGATGCGCTCACCTCGGTGGTCGACGACGGACAGAAGGGAGGGGTGGCGCTCCCGCTCGCATCGGTTCAGAAGCCCTCCGCGCCAGGGAGGAGGACGTCCACGGCGGCGGGGCTACGACGCCTCCCCGGCCTGGCCGAGGGCACGGAGGCGCGGAGGACATCCCCCCGGTTCCATTCCCGGGCACGGATGGTTCCGGGGGTGGCTAGGGCGACGGCGGCGAGCCCGCACAACCACGACCACCACGGCGATCTCCAGGTTCAGAAGTTCAGAGAAAGTGCAGTGGCTTTTGGAGGAGGAAATCGAGGGGGCAGAGGAAGGATGGCGGCGTTGTGGAGGATGAGGAGGGAACCTAGGGTTGCAGGAGGGGTCTTAAGGGGGAACCGAGCTTCATACGGCAGAGAATCGCGGAGGGGGGAGGAGGATCATACGGTGGTGCTGCGATCGTACAGGGATGACATCACGAGGAGGAAGAAAGGTGCTGAAAGGGTATCGGGCCAGGGGAGAAGGTGGGCTGGGGGGAAAATAGATGGGCTGGCTGCCTCTGCTCACCTCTCCCTTTTCTATTTTTTTTCCTTCTCTTTTTTTTGCTTGTGAGAAAAGAATAGGAAAGAAAGAAAGAATGGCTTGGGGTTTTTTTTTATTTTTTTTGATGAACATTGTTTATTATTTCCAAAACAGCAATAACAAGGTGGTTTAAAATTATTTTCAACAATTTGGATTACTAATTTGATATTAAATTGTTAGGTGACTTTCAAATAGGGTTTGGTTTGGACTTTTGGAATTAAACAAATTTTATTTAATAAGTTCAAGTAATTAGGCAAACATTTTGAATTTAATTTGTTTGCAAGATTTTAATTTTTAAACTCCCATTTGAGATATTGCCAAGTAGGATTGATTTGATTTGAATTTTGTTATTTGAATTTTACCATTAGGGTTTTTAACAAAAGGGAAAATGTTATTAACAAGCAATTTGATTAAAACAACTTCAAACTATTGAAAAACAATTTGAGGTATTTAGTTTGCATTTTTTAATTGGAAAATTGGGACAATGTTTGAAAGTTTAAAGTGGTTTGAATTTTGAGTTGTTTTGAAAACAGAATGCAATGCTTATGTGATGCATGTGATGCAAAGCAAAAAAGAAAACAACACTTTCTAGCCTAGGGTAACACCCCAGGTGTTACAGACGACACCACTAACAAGGGATTGCGCCCTCGCAATCCACCTGCTAACCCGGGAGGGGAAAGAAGTTCGACTATCGATTCTTCGTGCTTCCAGGTAATCTCCTCGACACCACTAACAAGGGCTTCTCGACACCACTAACAAGGGATTCTTGCTCGGAGTGACGACGGTGTTCTTCCACCAGGAATCTTCCGAAGATCGAACCTATTAGGTTAAAGGCTCAGAAAACGTCCACCCACGTAGGATCCTAACACTTTGAAAGATAGACAAGGGGGGAAGACTCCAAAACAAATAAGATGGGAGGGGAAATAGAATAGAGGTAAGGAGAACACAAGAATCCTATCGAGATGTTTTTCCAAAATAGTTTAGCAGAAATAGTTTTTTGACACTCTAGAAACAACGACCGTTAGCGAGGTTATCATACAGGCTTTGCGGACCCGTTGCTTCAATAACCATTCGTATCGAAACAATCTCGGGAATCGGAACCAAGGCTCTGATACCATTTGTGACGCCCCGTGATCGGGCACTATGCAGATTTCAGCATTCCCGCCAAAATCCACATAATAACCGATTCCAGGTTGCCACTTGTGATAACATTACAGCAGTTCACGGATAATCCACAACAACAACAGAAAAGATATATACAAGATGACTCAAACGAGTCGGGGATACAACTGATACAATACAAAGATCCAAATAACAGCGGAAGAAACAACATAGTGTCCGACTACGGACAAGATCCAAATTGGACTAAGAGTCCTGAAGATAACCGAGAGTGTCCAATCCCTGCCCAGGCCAAGCCGGAGGGATTCCCAAGCTAACGTCGTCAGACTTCAAACCTGTTGACTGCAATATTGAATATGCAGCCACGAAAGAGATTCGTGGGCCAGTACGGTTAAGTACTGGCAAGTGGATAAACCATACTCACAAGATACCGGCGTAACCAGTCATCACAAGATACAAAAACTTTGGGTTCAATGGAAAGGAAGGGATTATTGCAAATAAGCGACAGCGGGCTGCACTAACCAACTACAGAGACTCACTATAACATCCGGCTAAAAGAGGGGGATAACATAACGTATCGTAACCAACTACAACTAACCACCAAACAAACCCATCCAATGTTACCCCCTACTAAGGTAGCAACCCAAGGATAACTCACACTGTTGAATTAAGGATGGATCAAGTTTTTTGTGTCAATAAGACTATTACTAGTCAAGTATCATTAGTTAGGTGTAAGTTGTTCTGAGTACTTGTTAGCCAGTACTTTCACCAAGTTAACCATAACCGCGGAAAACACGGCTTCTCGAGAAGATTTAACCCTGCAGGGATGCACCAATTTGGCCGTACACGTAAGAATAACCCGCCAGACGGGGGATCAACCCACCAAGCGAGGTACTCAACACAACCCAACTCTTCTTCGCATCAAGCCCAAAGCACCACGTGATGTGCGTGCGCGGCTAATCGAGCCCCCACGAAGAAAAGGGGGACCCTCATAGCACTGGAAGACCACGCCGCCCTAAATGCCGACTACAAAAGTTCCACCCTGGCCTCGGGTTCGTACCTGCATATGCGTGCATCAAATGGAAAGCCCGAACTAAGTGTGGCGATTTGGACGAGATGCGAATCGAATCAAGTTGAGGGGGGCGCCCATACTCGCTTCCCACATGCGGTTAGTGCGCTCATCATGGATCAGTAGACAAGACCCTTTTCCTAATTAGGGTCGACACTAGCAGGCTTCAAAACCACGCCGGGCCTCCTGCCGGTGCCTTATCATCAAATTTTTATTACCCAAAACATTAACATGTTGTTGATTGAATTGAAACCCAACTATCAACTAAACAGGTGATACGAAAGGAACAACAAGACTTGAGCGCAAACAACACTAAGCATGCAACTACGACACGAGGGCCAACAAGGTAAACAAGCAACAGTTAATAGGAAGTGGGAGGAAGGCTATATCATGGCGGCAAGGTAAACATATAATAGGATCGAGACACAAGCATCGTATCAACAGGCTAGAATAAGAACAACGGAAAGAATCGGTAACAAGTGATGAAAGGCAGCCATTTGGCAGCAAGTGAGTATACTTGCCTGGAATCCAGCAAGTAGAGGTACATCCACAGCACTTGTCGTTGCTCACATCATCTCAACGTCCTATCCGGGAAGAAGCAACGAACCTCGAACAAACACCGGATGCAACAATTACTACTACGGCAAAAGATCCAGCATGATCAAGATATGGATGCATGACAATTTAATGGATGCATAGAAATAAACTAGTGGACATGATAAACAGATTTAAATGGACCCATATGCAATTTGAGTTGCATATGAAAAGCCCATGAATTATGGTTGAAACAATTGTTTTACAACTAACCAACAGGTGAAAGTGGTTGAGCATGATGCATGGATGAGGAAAACAACAAAATAACAACAATAGAACCAATTGGAAATAAGGTTTACCCTTTTGAAATTCACTTATCAAGTTTTGGAATTTTGGTGTATTAAAGGTGTCACACAAGCATTTGTTGTTTTCATCAGGTTTAATTGTTCAAAACAGATAACAAAGTTCATATTTGGAAAGAACACACAATTTTAGGTGGATTACATGTTTCACTTGTTGAAAAAGGATTTCAAATAAATAATTTATGAATTAAACAAGTTTAATCAGGATTGGAATGAATTTAATTCAAACATGAACTTATTTGAATTTTCATTTGTTCAAAGCATTAAACCAAATTCATATTTTAAAGGTTTATACTTTTATGGTTGGAAAACATATTTTATATGTCCCAAAAGAATTTAATTAGATCAAGTTATGAATTTAGCAATATTAAAT
This sequence comes from Alopecurus myosuroides, assembly GCA_028641055.1. NCBI lineage: Eukaryota > Viridiplantae > Streptophyta > Magnoliopsida > Poales > Poaceae > Alopecurus > Alopecurus myosuroides. The sequence continues at coordinate 371,844,815 of CM054060.1, forward strand.
GATTTAAACAAGGTTTAAATCATTTAACCAATTTTAATTATTCAAAACATGAAACAAATTTTATATTTGAAAAGGGGGTTTAATTTTTCACGGAAAACATATTTCATTTGTTGAAATTGGAATTAAAATGAGCAAGTTATTATTTTGGCAATTTTAAATGCATTAAACAAGAAACAGTTGTTTTCAGCAATTTAAATTATTCAAAACAGCAAACAAAATTTATATTTGGAAAGTACATGAAAAGTTGATTGGAAAACATATTTAGTTTGTTGAATTTGGAATTTTTATGCCCGAGTTATGAATTTTGCAAGTTTAAGTGAATTAAGCAAGTTTTTAAATATTTCACCAATTTAAAATATTCAAAACAGTAAACAAATTTTATATTTGGATAGAGCATTTAATTTGGGACAGAAAACATATTTAAAAAGTTAAAATTGGAGTTAATATGAGTTAGTTATGCATTTCACAAGATTTGGTGCAAATCTGCCATTTTTATCACCTCTAGGGACTTAGGAAAAATATTACAGGGCTAGAAAAGAAATTGCAGGGACCTAACTGTGATTTCTGGAAGTTTCTGTATGAAAACAAATGAAAATAAAAAGATGGGTTTTATTGAGGGAGGGGGGGATTCGAACCCCTGCCCTCCTGGGCGCGCGCTAGGGAGCTAACCAACTAGGCTGTGATGTGTTTGGTGATAGGAAGGGTGGTGGGGGGTGGATAAGGTGCAGAAGCGGCTATTGAACATTTGGAAAAAAAAGAACCAGGAAAAAGGGGGGGTGGCGAGGATTCGAACCCGCGATGCAGTGCTAGCGCAAATGGTGTGCTGCCACTGCGGTGATGCGCTGGTTTTGATTGGATCTGGATGCGCGTGTGTTTTGACATGGTTCGGTGGTGTTAACTGAACCCACAATGGTTCAGACTTGCTTGCGCCCGACAGAGAACGGCGACGAGGCAGACGCGGTGGCGCTGCTCGATGGCAGCTGCCCAGTGCAAGGAGGAACGAGGGGAAGGGGGATACGGGGATGCGCTCACCTCGGTGGTCGACGACGGACAGAAGGGAGGGGTGGCGCTCCCGCTCTCATCGGTTCAGAAGCCCTCCGCGCCAGGGAGGAGGACGTCCACGGAGGCGGGGCTACGACGCCTCCCCGGCCTGGCCGAGGGCACGGAGGCGCGGAGGACATCCCCCCGGTTCCATTCCCGGGCACGGATGGTTCCGGGGGTGGCTAGGGCGACGGCGGCGAGCCCGCACAACCACGGCCACCACGGCGATCTCCAGGTTCAGAAGTTCAGAGAAAGTGCAGTGGCTTTTGGAGGAGGAAATCGAGGGGGAGAGGAAGGATGGCAGCGTTGTGGAGGATGAGGAGGGAACCTAGGGTTGCAGGAGGGGTCTTAAGGGGGAACCGAGCTTCGTACGGCAGATAATCGGGGAGGGGGGAGGAGGATCATACGGTGGTGCTGCGATCGTACAGGGATGACATCACGAGGAGGAAGAAAGGTGCTGAAAGGGTATCGGGCCAGGGGAGAAGGTGGGCTGGGGGAAAAAATAGATGGGCTGGCTGCCTCTGCTCACCTCTCCCTTTTCTATTTTTTTCCTTCTCTTTTTTTTGCTTGTGAGAAAAGAATAGGAAAGAAAGAAAGAATGGCTTGGGTTTTTTATTTTATTTTATTTGATGAACATTGGTTATTATTTGCAAAACAGCAATAACAAGGTGGTTTAAAATTATTTTCAACAATTTGGATTACTAATTTGATATTAAATTGTTAGGTGACTTTCAAATAGGGTTTGGTTTGGACTTTTGGAATTAAACAAATTTTATTTAATAAGTTCAAGCAATTAGGCAAACATTATTGAATTTAATTTGTTTGCAAGATTTTAATTTTTAAACTCCCATTTGAAATATTGCCAAGTAGGATTGATTTGATTTGAATTTTGTTATTTGAATTTTACCATTAGGGTTTTTAACAAAAGGGAAAATGTTATTAACAAGCAATTTGATTAAAACAACTTCAAACTATTGAAAAACAATTTGAGGTATTTAGTTTGCAATTTTTAATTGGAAAATTGGGACAATGTTTGAAAGTTTAAAGTGGTTTGAATTTTGAGTTGTTTTGAAAACAGAATGCAATGCTTATGTGATGCATGTGATGCAAAGCAAAAAAGAAAACAACACTTTCTAGCCTAGGGTAACACCCCAGGTGTTACATTGAAAGAATCATGGAAATTCGATTCCCAAGCCCAAAGAGTGCATAAAACAAAAGAAGGCAGAGTCTGTCCAGAAAAGCAACAGAAGAAAAACGAACGTTTTTCCCTAAGCTAGACTCGTCAAAAAATTAAGCCAATTTTTTGCTTATAGAGGACGAAAATTTGCATAACATACTAAAAAATTAGCTCAATCCGACATACCATTAAAAACGTAAAATCATACGGTGAGCAGACTCGTGCTGAAACAGAAATTTCATGCACTAGGATAGCAACTTATAAGTCCAAATGGGTTTGACTTGACTCTTTATTGAAAACTCCAGAATTAAAACAAAAAAAACTAATCTCTTGAGACAGCAATAGGACACTAGGAAAATCCAAACAAAAACAACCGGGTTGCCTCCCGTAAAGCGCTTTCTTTATAGCCATATAGCTAGGCTTTACTTACTTAACATCATGATGGTTGGAGTGAGGTGGCTCGGCATACCCAAGCTTGGATTCTTGTACTAATTTGATACATGTAGGGTGAGCCCAGGGGTAGATCCCCAAGCTTGGTTGGTTGTCCCTCTTGATCTTTGTTCATCTCACTCAACTCTTCCTCCTGCAAAATTCTTCTTACACAAATCTCAACATAAAACTTGATTAGAGGGGTTAGTGCCTCCATAAATAAAATCCACATAGGTACAGCAAACACACATCATGATTTGATTCTAAATATTAACTACTGTTACTACAGTTGTGCATTGCTCCTTGATCAAAAGAACCACACAAAACACAAGTAATGAGAGCAATGCAAAATAAAGACATAATCTGCCAAAAACTGAACAGCCCGTAAAGAGTGAATTTTTAGAGGCACTTAAGTTGCTCAAATCAGAAAACTTAAAACTAATGAAATATGTAGTGATAACTAAATATTGTTGTCGTAAATTACCAGGTCAAAATTCCACTTCTGTGATTTTAAACATTTTTCGCAGTGAAGTTCAGGAATATGTTTTCTTGACAGCTAATTACTATTGTTTAATCCTATATCTCATATAAGATTATTCTTGCCATTTAAGATGAGAAATAAGACATAAATGTGATGTTACAGTAGTGAACTAATATTTTTATTGTTTTTAGCTTTGGAAAAAGTTTTAATGATTGAGACTTTGCAATGGTTTCATTGGCATGAACAACACATGTTCAAGGTCGACCCCAACTTCTCCATTACTCATCCTTCTCATTTACTTTCCCAATAATTTTATAAAATGAAAATCTTAAACTAAATGATATATAACAGTAGGTAAAGGTATTTTACATGTTGAAAAGACATAAATGTGTGCTCAAACCGAATAGGAAATTAAAGCATAAGGAACACACCAAAAAATATTAAACAATTTATTTTTAAGTCTAACCCCTTTCCTATGCATTGGCATTTTGTAATGAAACAAATAAAAGAAGCACATAATAGCAAGCATAGAAAGGTAGATCAAGTGCAACTTCAATACTTTCAGCATAAATAGGGGAAACTTAATATTGTTGAAATATGTGTAACCATGTTTCCCTCTCTCATAATAATTTTCAGTAGCATCATGAATAGATTCAACAATATGAATATCACATAAAACATTCTTATCATGAGCCACATGCATAAAAGAATCACTACTCTCCACATAAGTAAAATCCTCATTAGTGTAGTGGGAGTTAAACATTCATAATTTTCATTGCAATCATCATATATAGGAGGCATAGTATCATCAAAGTGAATTTTCTCCTCCAAGCTTGGGGAACTAGAAATATCATGCTCATCAAAACCAACTTCCCCAAGCTTAAAACTTTACATAGAATCAGCAAGTATATCATTTTTATCCTCAATAGTAGGGGGACTAAAAATATCATATTCATCAAGACAAACTTCCCCAAGCTCAAGGTTTTCCTTAGCAATAAAGGTGTTCAAAGAATTAGTACTACCACAAATATGATTGTTGTGCAAATAATTTGTCAATTTCTCCTCAAACACTTCATGTCCTAATTCAAGGTAGATATTATACAGTTCTAAAATTGTTTGGTTGTTTTCCATTTTATAATTTTTTTGTGTTTTAGGTTTATATGTTAGTATGCAATGCAAACAAGAATAAAAGCTTAGCACAACGCTCCCCGGCAACGGCGCCAGAAAAGTGCTTGATGACTCCCAAGTGCAGGAGATCAATTGTAGTACCTTTCGATAAGTATTTGAGTGTCGAACCCACGAGGAGCTGAAGGTAAGCTATCTATTCTCTAAAGCCCTATAACCCATTTATATGGATGTTTATGCAAAGCAATAAGTTTGACTAAAAGGAACTAACTAATTAAAAGCAAGTGACGTGGAGTGTGGTTTGTATAGTAACTAGTGAAGCAAGTTTAAAATGCAAGTTTCTAAGCAAGTTTCACAAGTAGCAAGCAGCAAATATCTCAAGTATCTCAAGGGAGCAAGTGTTCTAGCTATAGGTGTTTCGTTCGTGTGGTTGTCACAATTAGTGAAGCACATGTTTTAGTCTTAGTTGTTTCTTCTAGGAAGGAGCCATGAATAGGTATAGTCAAGTAAATGATCTACAACCCCTTATGATGGATCATGTGGCCAAGTAAATGACTGCACAAGATTGATTAAGACATAAAGTCCCACCATAGACTTACGTTCTAAGGTCCCCTATATATATCCCCCAATAACTTAACTTTGTGGCTCGGTCTCAGGTTACTGTCACTCCCAAGTCACCACCACTCCATTATGCTACCGGTGATCACCTTACATGCATTCCCCAACATATGCGTGCACTCATATATTGTACATAAAGACAATCATAGAAGATAACAAACTTGTATGCAACCAATCAACGAACTATTTCACCATTGCCAAGAACAATTCACTACTCAAACATAGACGGGGAGACACAATACATCAAGGGAATATAGTATTGCATCATACATCGTGTTTCCCAAGAGATTACAGTGGAGAGATGGAGCTGATCTTGATGTAGATGTTGATGATGAACACGCCGGAGGGGGGTGGAGCCCTCCGGGGGTGATCCCGGCGGCGTTTCGCCACTCCGATCTTCTCCGGCGGCAGCCTTCTGTCTCTCTGTTTCGTGGTTTTGTCTCTCGGCGCCGCCTCCTCCTCGAAAAGGCCAGGGGACCCTTTATATAGTCGTTTGGTCACGAGACACTCGGGAGAAGAAAGATCGACGACATCGGAGCCACGGGGGCAAAAAGGGGGCCTCTCACGCTGCCAAGGAATCTGGCCGCGTGGAGGGTCCTCTTTGCCACCTGGTTGGCCTTTTGGCCCTCTACTTTGGCCCATGGTCTTCGTCTCGAAAATTCTCAACCGTGCTCTTTGGCCTTGCCCTTTTTGGAGTCCCGAAGCTCCCGGAAAGTCTAAAACACTAAAAAGTACGTTTTCTGGAAAAACAGGGTTAGAACCAAAAGAAGGGGGATTGTTTAGAAAATACCCCAAATCATTATAAAACATGAATATAAGTTGCTAATATGTAGGAAAAACAAGTAATACCATGCAAAGTTCATGTATGCATTTTACATGCATCATGCACCTATATACCTGAGAAGTATATTGGGTGTGTTGGGGACACAAGAGACTTCTTGTATCTTAATTACAGGGTTACTTGAGAGGGATACCTTTGACCTCTACCTCACTGAGTTCGATAAACCTTGGGTGATCCACTTAAGGGAAACTTGCTACTGTTCTACAAACATCTGCACTTGGAGGCCCAACACTGTCTACAAGAATAGAAGGGTGATAGACATCAGTGCCTAGGGTTTTCCTTTGGAGGGGAATAAATAGGAGAAAGGGCAAAGGCCGTGGAGCCCTGGGGACCCACACCACCCCCCCGGCGCCGCCAAGGGGGGGCGCCGCCCTATGGTGTGGACCCCCTGAGGCCCCTCTCCGGGTCTCTTCGGGACTCCGTGGAACCTTCAGAAATTCTAAGACTTCCGGGTTTCAAATTTTCCAATTCCGAGAATATTTCCAGAACAACTTTTCTGAAACTGAAAACAGAAGAAAACAGGGAACTGGCTCTGTGGCACCTTGTCAATAGGTTAGTCCGGAAAATCGATAAAAATGACATAAAGAAGGGAGAAAACATGTAGAAATTGGCATAATATCATCATGGAACATCATAAATTATAGATACGCTGGAGACGTATCAATGCCCCCCTTTAGTCCCAGTTTGTATCTCAAACCAGGACTATTGGGTTGGCCCTATTGTCGGATATATGCTAAATGGGGGTATATCCGCCATTGGCCAAAGGATGATTACCAGGATGGCCCGTAGGTAATGGGGCAAAGTCCATTGGGCGGCCCAGTGAGCTGGCGCACAGCAAGGAGGATTCTAGAAGAACCCGGATCATGGCCCAATACGTTGATCCGGCTTGGAGAAGAAGCAGGATGTCTTACTTTCCAAGAATAGGAATACTTTCCATAGACTTCAAGGTTTCCTACCTGTAATCCCTAGTCCGGATATCTATATAAAGACGGACGGGAGCAACCTCAAAGGTAGAACTCTACGAGTTAGAAGCTAGAAGTCAGATCGTTGAGAGCACATCCTCGTCGAGATAGTGAAACCCTACTCACATTGTACTTTGTATACTTCAGGCTTCAGCCCTGATTTAGTGAGATTGCAGGGGTAGGAATGTCGCCTTAGTTGCGACGTACCGAACCTGGGTAAATGGTGTATTCGTCTCTGGCTACTCCCTATGTTTCCACCCACGACTCTACGAGAAGGCTAATGGCACCCCTTGCCATGAACCTAACTAAGAACACTCGACAGTTGGCGCCCACCGTGGGGCCAACAGCGTCGAGAGTCACGTTTTGAGTGGGGATACTCGACGGAATCGGCATCACGATAACTTTCGGAAGGCTGGAATTCGACCGAAACATCATACGCTTGATCGACAACTGATATTATTTGCTGGCACAGAATCACCTGGTAAGTGCTTGCGTCTTCCTATCGGATCTGCTAACGTTGTCATAGATTTAATGGCGGAAGCAATGCGTTTCCGTGGTGGAAGTAAATTTATCCTGCTCGCCCTATGCCTAGTAGATGACGGCTTTGACGGTGGATTTGGCTCGAATCTGCCTTATTCATATGTGGGGGCAGACCAAGATTTATTGTTGGCATACTGCCAAAGCATGAGTGGGTTTTTCACCTCTCACGAGATGCCTCCTCCAAGATTGCACTTTGTTGGCACGGTGCAATCGAAATCGCCGAAAACATAGAAGGCGGAAATCCCGTGGAAAGGGCAGAAAACTTTGATCCCACCGAAAAGATGGACGACCCGGAATCCGCCAATCAGGAGATAAGTTCGGAAACCGAATCTATTCTAGCGGCGATTGAAGCAAAGCTGGATTCGGAAACCGGATCTGCATGTGGTAACTCATATTCAGATGATGGTGCGGATGATTTCGAAAGAAAGATCAAATCCACGCAGGGGAGCTTTCATGAAGTACTCTTGGCTAAACCGACTGGAAAGTCGGATACCGAGGAAGAAGAGGAAACAGATCCGAAAACACCTCCGTCAGCTAATAAAGAGAACGGAGAAGAAGAAACTGGCGAGGAAAGCCCGACATATCCTGATGTTAAGAAATTGACGGAAGACGAACCTCAGAAAAAACCTATTCACCAAAGCCCAGAAGAAAAAATTGGACAAATTAGCTGACATTGCCAACTAAAACAAGGAAGTTGGACGAGGCAGCGGCGTAAAGACGGCAGAGAAGAAAAAGAAGCAGATTGAGGTGGTGGCAGTTCCCCAAATGTCAGAACAGAACGAACCCGATCTGATACAAACCCCGATTGCAAGAGATGAACCACCGGAAGTGCCGGAAGCTAGTAGGCAAGCCATAATGCGGCAACAACAATATCTTTTCAGAACACGGGAAAACTCCTCAAAACCCAGGCTGTCGTCAAAGAGAAGCAGGAAGAAATCGAGGAATATGAGCGCCGGAACATATCTGGAATTAAACCCACGAGGTTACACTAAATTGCAAATCCGTAGGAACTGCCAGCCAAAAAGCGGTTTGAAAACCCGTCTTGGCAGAGGCATCTTAACAACACAAATGCTAAGGGAGAACGCATCAGCAAGACCGCCACTGATAGTGGTGAAGCCGCGTTTGCTATCCTCAATAAAGACCTTTACTACAATGGAGAAAAGCTTTAGGAAGTGTATGCTTTCTTAGGAAAATCATTACAACAACAGCAGCGAGGTGATGACGTGAGAACACACGTTCGTCGGGAGACCCCAAGAGGAAGGTATGAAGAGTACCCCAACAAGTTTTTCCTCAGTAAGAAACCAAGGTTTAATCGACCAGTAGGAGAAAGAAATCACTTCTGAAGGTTGATGACAACTAATGTTGGCAGGGCAGACTACCAGACTCAGCATAAATGTGGAAGCTGCACACAACAGAACCAAGATACTTTACCCCAACGAAATAATGAGGTTGTCAATCTCTCTGGTTTTGCTAACACAAAGGATTCGATGTATAATGTGGAAAATAATGTATGATTGCAGTGAATGAAAGGAAAACAACGTTTGGAGTAAGAAGAGCAGTGCCTTTAGTGGTTGTATTATTAGTGTAAAAGAATGGAACGGGGTCCACAGTTCACTAGTGGTGTATCTCCATAAAATGCTGGGCAAACAAATTACAGCTGGGTAATCGACAGAACTAAAGGCTGCACCGTAGTGCATATGCAAGACATGATGATTACTATGAGATTCATGCGGGCATTACAACATAATTCATAGACCATTATATATCCAACTGCATCTATGACTAATATTCCACCATCGGAACGTAATCCAAGCAGACTTCGGGTATTAAGTTGCAAGCATCAGATTATTGCATTAAGTAAAGTGCGTAATTTAAACAATGAAATTAAGCATTGTTGTTTTCTACATAATGACAACAGCACATCCCCCATCCGTCACGTTTCTGTCACTCGAGCATAGATGAAAATGAGGCATGAACCCACTATCGAGCATAAAAACTCCCTCTTTGAGTTACAAGCATCAACTTGGCCAGAGCATCTACTAGTAACGGGGTGCACTATCTTAGGTCTAGCCACATAACACTTACCAAAACGATAAATATTAGTAAATGGTGTGTTGTGAAAACAACTAAACTAAGTGTCCTGAGGAACGTTTTAGCCATTATATTAAGTTACCACCGGCTTATCCTTTGTGCTAAAAAGGATTGGGCCACTTGCAGCAACTATTTACTATTATTGTTATTTACTTGTTATCGCTTTAATACAATTACTAAAATCCCTAAATTGTCGCTTTAATATTATAAAAAAAATCTCTAAAAAATTTGTATCTTGTGTTTACAGTGATACCTTGCTCGAAACTATTTATCAATACCTTCTGTTCCTCGTTAGGTTCGACACTCTTATTAATCGAAAAACCTAGGATCGATCCCCTACACTTGTGGGTCATCATGACGCTACTGATTTGAAGGAATTCGTACCTATATCCCTTTTCAATGTCATATATAAAATCCTCTCCAAATGCCTCGTCAATAGGCTCAGACCTGGCCTTCAAAATATCATGTTTGAAACCCAAAGCTTTTTATACAGGACATGCTGATCTATCTGCAACAATGCTCTGATCATGTTTTCGTGTTTCCATGCAATTCTTAGGTTCTTATAAAATGGATATGTCTAAAGCCTACGATAGGGTCGATTGGGGTTTCCTTAAAAGCACACCGCTCAAATGTGGCTTTGAGAGGGCAGGTTTTCATGGCTTGTGTCGGATTAGTAAAATTCTATGTGCAATCAATAGTCATCTCACTAGGAAGACCACCCCCAACTGAAGGTCTAAGTCAGGGAGTCCCTTCTCCCCATACCCGTTTCTTTTCGTGGATGAATGTTTCTGAAAGGTTCTCCAGAAAGCTGTGATAATCTAAAGAAATTCAAAATATGTAAAAAAATCTCCGGGCATCTCCGATCTCATGTTTGCAGATGACTAATTAGTATTTTTCCAAGCCAACAACAACCAAGATTCGATCATCAAGCTCATGTTTACGGATGATGGGACATGTTGGTCGATTTGCAACAAGTCTTGAACTCGTGTGTGAAATGTGTGGGTCTAGGTCTAACAATGGGACGTGAGAGACATACTTGTACTAAAAGACGGACACAAACTGGGTGTGTCCGTGTGTGTCGTCAGCCCCCAAACCTAGTATCCGTGAAGGTTTGCATCCGTAAACGTGTTTTTTGGCCTGACCAATAGCCTTTGAAAGCAAGCTCCGAGATCGGTGATGGCCTGACCAATAGACTTTGAAAGTGTGCTAGTGCACGGGTCTCTGATGGACCTGTGCTGGAAAATAAGTATACTCGTCACCGCCTATTGTAGTCTACCATGGTTTCGCTATCCGTGGCTACCAATCTGTCACAAATCAGCATTGTATAAAAGTTCTCCTAACGATGCGATGACCAAACAACATGAAAAAGATGGCTTTATGGATTCTCACCCACAACAGGACTTGAAAAGCCATGTTTCAGGGAGTCGAATAAAGACCGTAGGCAATCAATCACACCCCAGGAGTAATTCCTTTCACTCCCTAATCATGGTAGTAACTGTTATCACATTTAAAAAACATGCCACACATTTTACCCCGTAATTAGTTATGCAGTTCTGATAGATTTTGCCCCATCTGCTATTTCCCCAACGAAAAAAAGAATCAATTTTTTAAGACAACGTGACGACTGACTTGGGCAGACGCTCATGCATAGTCGTTGGTAGCGTCTCTAAATATATCAAAATTTATGAAACTGCATAAATTTTGCAGCTAGATGCACCACATTGCTTCCCGCTAGTGAATACAATTGTGAGCTGTCCGACCAGTTAGCTGTCACGACTCATGACAAACTACCTTGATAATGTTGTAAACAAGTGGCTAGATGGCACATAAAATCGTCATCACAAGACTTCAACTAGCTGTAGAAAGTAAGCAATTACTGGTAAATTAATGACCTGGCTTTCCCTCTACTTCGTCAGTAAACTCTGCGGTCGATCGAATCCACATTCAAATAACACATGCAAGTATCCACGGTTATACAGTTGACATCGGAGGGACGACCTCGAAGTTTTCATAGTCAACTTTGACATATTCCGTGGGTACCGTAGCAAATGGCAAAATCCAACCACGTGAATGCATGCACTTGCACGATCAGTTATCTTGTTAAAAGGAAGAGCGTAAGCTAATCCTCTACGTCCCGCGCCTCAACTAATTTCGAATCAATCTGCCCTATGCTGATCAGTACTTGTTTCGTTTATCTTACTGCCAAGTAACCATGCATGCTTCCATGGACCTGAGTAGCCATAAAGCGATCGGCGATAATTTGACCTTGCGCGTGCAAGTTCTTGCCATTTTCGACGCGAAAGCATTGGAATCAAAGTAAAAGAACTCGGCACCAGCATGAACGTACGTGCTGCTGCTGCTTTTGAAGGGTTAGGATGTTGTATTTTAAGCCTTCAGAAGTAGTATCAAACTAGTACCTTTACCATCCATCCAATTTGTGAGTATCACTAGGGACGAATACCTAAGTACAGTGCCCGTCTGTTTACCACCCATACTACTTCGAGGAAGCACCAAGCATATCTGTGTTACATGAGCTATATAACGATGAGCGCTGCTATACATCCGACGGTTTCCGTCCGACCCGCGTACGACTGAAACCACGCGTACGCACAGCAAATTCGTATAACGATTACGGTATATTAATTTGGTCTAATCTGACATATAGCGACGCGAGGTTTCAGGCATATAGTGACGCGAGGTTTCGACATAACCACATGCAAGTATGCATAGCCCTAAGAAGGAAGCAAAGGTGCAGTCTGCAGCTAGTTCCTGCCTTAATTATGGTGGAAATTAACAAGTTTACCCTTTCAGCTGTTCCAAGTCGTCGCTAGCTCGGTCAAGTATTGCCACGATCGGGTGCTGATCCGCTTGACTTAAGAAGCTCCACTAGGTCACACGAGCACGCAGCTTGGTAGCTGGCGATCCAATCGCTACAAACATTTCAGTACCATCCCAGCGCTATAAATACCTATGCTTGCCTTGTTCTACCATCAGTCTATCCCATTTAGAACTTCTCTAAGCTCGCTATGGCTACCATTAAGCTTGTGTCGCTTAGCTTGGTTGTGCTACTGAGCATTGGGTTAGCCAGCGCCGTGAGGGTAGTTAGATACTCTTCTTCTGGAGGAAGGGGTGAGGGCGAGGGAAGTGGCGGCGGGACTGTGAACGGCAGCGGTGGAGGAGCCGGGAGTGGCTCTGGAGCCGCAAACAGTGATTATGGATCGGCCCATGCAAGTGCTGGAGGCGGCGGGGGTGGGGGTGGTGAGTCAAAGCAAGGCGGCACTGGGTATGGCGCTGGGTCAGGCAGCGGCTCAAGTAATAGCTACACGAGCAACGGGTATTACAGCTATGGGGGAGTTACTAGCGCCGGAGGTAATGGTGGTGGCGGTGGTGGTGGACAAGCTGCAGGCCCTAACTCCGTAGGCCATGGGTCTGGTGGTGGCGCTGGGTCAGGTTACAGTGGAGCAAGCAATGGCTACTATTCAGATGCAAATGCTAACGCTGATGCTAGCGGTGGAGGGGCGGGAGGTGGTCAAAACAACGGGAGCGGAGGTGGCTCGGGAGGTGGCAATGGTTACGCTGATGCTCACCCCTGAAATTTCGTCAAATAGTTAATCTAGAGAGGGAGCCCACTTTCCACTTTCACCTTTATTATGTCAATCCTCAGCTTGGTTTCGTTAGCCCGTAACTTTTAATCCTATGCTTTTGTGTATTAAGAAGCAATCAATAAAGGGCACCCCACTTTATTCAAGGATGTACTTTGTAGTATGTGTCAAGGATGGTTTAGATATTTCAATCTACTAGGAAGCATGCCCGTGCATTGCAACAAGAGTGAATAATCATCACACGCCCATAGCAACCTATATGTGTTGCCACTTCTCCTCTTTGTCACCATCGTTGATGGTGGTCGTGTTTTCCACCTATTCACGATAAAGGTGATAATTTCAAGAGGATGGCGTGGCCGCTTGGTGAGGCCACATACTCCCAACTGATGTGTCCCGCCAAGACATGAAAGAATGAAGTTTCCGATCAGTTCTTTAGACACAAGCGATATGCACTTCACCTAATATATATGGAGTGTGTATTTCCGGAGGTGACAACCCAAACCGGTTTAAAATATTTTTAATTATTAAGAAGGATGATTTACCATAAGGTACAAAATCACTAGGTTCGAGGATTTAACCAAACAACTATTATAACTGTGACATGACACAAAAATAAATCAATCCAGCAACTTTTAAAGTGAACAAAATTTCCTGTCTCTAAGTTTGGAAAATACATGTTATTTTAACTTGGCTTATATAACTCATGAAACAAATGTTTGACTAGAATCATCAATAGTCAGGTCGACCATGCAGGGTGCCACCGAGGGTGGTGTTGAACCTTGGACAACATAAAGTTTGTCAAAAGGCCAAGTAGATATTATATCTCGTTCACAACCAAAGTGCGCTCCTTTCGCATCAACAAGAATTTCAGTATCTTAGTATCCTGTGCTGATGCAAGATATGACTTTAAGAAAATGATGCCACGCTTATACTATCACCGAAAGGGGAGTTACTCAGGATCTCCTCCACAGTAGGAGTACTTTGCTCTCATGGAATCATCAAAATTGCTAAGGAGAACAAAAACCCAATCATTCTCATGTGTATATGAGTTATTGTTCATACGGTTGAATTCAGACCGACCAATATTTAGAGAAATTATCTGACGGAACAGAGGCCGACCATGCAACAACGTTGAATCAATAGCAAAAAATTGGCACATACACAGGTAGCTGCCACACACCGGTGTATCTCTCCGTTGTCAGTAGGAGTTAAGTACCATTCTTGAATGATCTCAACTCCATTACACACCCTAGGTCATACCTGAATATACACGTTATGATCTTCTGTTACGGTAGACAACTGATGACATCTAAAGCACAATTGTCAAGTGTGCGGTCACTATATATTCTCATAGTATAGGGACTATAGCTAATGAAAATTTCATACTCACTTTGCTAAATCATTAAAATATTAATTTGTCTTTAAGAAGATCATATATTTGGGTCAGTTGGGTATATTGTTATCGAACAACATATCTCATAAATCCTCGACTTATACAAAGTCCATGATCATTAAAACATGATCATCTCACAACATAAAAGTTATTCTTAGAGACAAGATTAGGAATACTTGTCTATTCATATATCTACACCTGCGTGTAGGTTCTCATTTGAATACTCTCTATTCAAATACCACAACAGTTTTAGCAAAAATATATAAACTTAATGATGAATTTGGGGATAAATAACAATTTAATATTATTGTCTCTAGGACATATCTCCAACTGCTGATCTACGCTGCAGAATTTAAAAATTTTGTCATACATAGTTCACCAAGAGCACTATGCAGATAAAGAGGCATGCCTATACATGCAAGGAGGAGGATCACTACTCACCGGGCCACGAAATCGATGTAGTCATACGAGGGTTCGAAACAATCATAAATCCTCACAACAAGGCCTAGTTGCAAAGATGTCATTAAGCTTCCCTCGGCAAGGATCACACGTGTAATCCCTCTTATGGTGTGCACGCGTACGCTTGTGTCAACCCGTCAGCGCTCTGTCGTCCAGGACTCGACACCAACAAAGAGAGAAAGCCTTTCGACGTTACTAATTGGTAGTACTAATAGACTGTGATTAGAACTATATAATTGTAGAAGTTTCTCAACACATGAGAGAGCACTACTAATTAGAGCTCGGTCTAATCGGTATATGACACCTCAAAAGCCAATTAGAAGAAGGTCTAATTCAATTAGAGAGATCTAATTAGAAGCTCTAATTAGACTTTCTAATTCTACAACTATTTTCTTCATGCTTCCGCTGCTTAACTCAATTTTCTCATCCATAATATAGGACTCAACTTTGACTAACACTTTAGTCGATTTGAATGGAACATCACATGTTCAGAGTCGTGCATGGCCATACTTTTCAAGTCGAACGACATGAGACGGCCCATAGAATATCTCTCCAATAAGGAGTGGCGAATTCCATCTTAGTGATCTGTCTCTTGCAACATGGTTCACAGGCGACCCAAGTGCCAACTTTATGACTGTCAATTATGGGTTTGGTGGACTTAAAGTCGGCTGATCCGCAACTCGAATACCGCGAACACCTCGGGTCTAAAGTTTACAATAAGTGAGTCAGATCATATGACGATATACTCATGCCGACTCACCTTTGCGTCAGTCCTACCGGTTTAATTCCTTGGCACAACTAGTGTAAGCCGAAGTAGCATCCCCATGTTCTATGACAAGTAGAACTTAGTCATATCACCATTTACACGTTAGTCTAGACAGTTTATGAACTACTTAGTACAAGACATGTATGAACTACTTAGTACAATGGTTCTACATTTGAGTCACTCGCTGAAATACATGTACATAATTCAATACATAGACTAACATATGAATATATTAAGCCGGATGTTTCCTCTAGGTCACCACTCCAATAGAAGCAAAGATCTAGAGTCGAACGACTGACGAAGGAGACCGTAATACAATATTTTTCCATAGGAAAGCCTCGGACAGAGCAACCAAGAACAATATCCAAAACCTCAATAAAGGAGACAGAGGAGGACCTTCGGAACATGAAAAATCATTTATTCTACAATTTTTATGCGGAATCCCAACATCCTGTTGGATGCCATCGAGCCAATGTTCTCCGGACAGGTGAATAAGGCGCTCCTCATGGAGTTCTCAGAAGATGAAATTGGAGACGCACTGTTCCATAGAAACCAAGGTTTTCTTAACGAGATTTGTAGGGCCATCAAACAACTCTTCATCGATGGCTTTGTCCTAGAGAACTTCAATGTCACAAAAAATGTCATCGTTCCAAAATCCAGTGACGCTGCGGATTTGAAGGACTTCGTACCTATATCCCTTTGCAATGTCATATATAAGATCCCCTCCAAATGCCTCGTCAATAGGCTCAGACCCGACCTTCAAAATATCATATTTGAAACCCAAAGCGCTTTTATACGGGACATGCTGATCTCCAACAATGGTGTGATCATGTTTGCGTATTTCCATGCAATTCTTAGGTTGAATAAAGGTGAGAACTCATTATGTTCTTATAAAATGGATATGTCTAAAGCCTACATAGTGTCCATTGGGGTTTCCTTTCACTAGTGGAAACAACCCCTCTCGTCCAGGGGGCCAGGGGGCAGCTGTCCCGGTTGCAACCGAATCTGGGACAAATGCCATGCTTAGGTCCCGGTTCGTGCGCCCGGGGCAACAGGAATCGCCTGGGGGCATTGGTCCCGGTTAGTGGGGGACATATCGGTCCCGGCTCGTGCCACGGACCGGGACCAATGCCTAGCCACATGCCACGTGGCACGCGCATGAACATTTGTCCCGGTTCAGTCCACGAACCGGGACCAATGCCCCCCTTCCCCTATATATACTGCCCCAGCCCCTCCCCCCTTCCATCTTTTTTTTTTTGCTTGGAGGTGTGAGAGAGTGTGGTGTTAGTGTGTTTTATTTTACTATGCACACGAGGTGTTCGACGAAATTCCCGAGCCGCACATAAGCTCACTGAAAATGGTATCTTCGACCGAGGTTAACAAACTTATCTTTTTCATCTGTAACTGATACATAAAAAAGTAGTATTTGTCGTATTAATATGTTATTGTAATGTATTTTGATAAACTTAATTATACGATGCAGCTGGATGCACGGCAGCGATGGATGTATGGTGACCGACGCACTTCCGAGTATATGGCAGGCCTGAATGCATTTCTTGCTGTAGCTCAGGTGAACAAAGATAATGGCTTCATGTGTTGCCCATGTGTTGATTGTCGGAACGTCAGAGAGCACTCTTCCGAAAGAATCATTCACGGCCATCTACTTCGGAGAGGTTTCATGCCCAGCTATAATTGCTGGACGAAGCATGGAGAAAAAGGGGTTGTGATGGAAGACGATGAAGAAGAAGAAGAAGATCCTTTGTTCCCTGAATACGACGATACTGCAATGGAAGAGAATGGAGAAGAAGGAGGTGATCAAGAACAGGCATCAGAAGAGCCCGATGATGATCTTGGCCGAGTTATTGCTGATGCAAGGGAAGACTGTGAAAACAAATTGGAGAGGTTGAAGCTGGACAACATGTTACAGGATCACAAAAAATTGTTGTACCCAAATTGCGAAGATGGTAGCACAAAGCTCGGTACCACACTGGAGTTGCTGAAATGGAAGGCACAGAACGGTGTGACTGACAACGCATTTGAGAGTTTACTTCAACTAATGAAGCCAAAACTTCCAAAGGATAACGAATTGCCTGAGAGTACGTACGAAGCAAAGATCTTGGCGAAGTACAATCTGAAGGATAACGAGTCTTGGCGAAGTACAATCTGAAGGATAACGAGTGGCTAAGTAGATTGTATGAGGATAGAGAAAGATGGGCTTTGCCTTATGGGTGTCATATATTCTGCGCAGATATTGCAGGCACACTTCAAAGTGATAGCAGGGATACAATCCTGACAGATATCCTTAAAACAGAAATAGAGCTTCGGTACTTCTTTAACAGATATGATAAATTTTTGGAGGAGAAACGTCTAACTGACCAATGAAGATCCCAAATGTTGAAGGCGGAGGGGAGCGCGACGGCGACGGCGGACGAGCAGAGGAGAGGAAAGCGCGACAGCAACGGCGCAGTCTCCCCCGCCCGACCGCCCGTCTCTGCTTTAAGTCTGATGCTCCCGCTGAGGCTTGCCGCGTACACGGAAGTTACTATGTTTTCAAGCGGGGGTCGGGATAAAGGGAAAATACGTGTGGATGCGCAGAGTAAACCTTCGAAGGAAAACTATGGTTTTTCTGTTGTAGACGAAGATCTCAAATTCACCGTGTCAATAAGGTACAACTCGCTTTGTCGAACTTTATATAAATCACCCGGGATGCCTTGTATGCTCTAGACTAACTCGGAAGATCACGAGAGAAAACAAAAATTGTAACATTTTTATATTCAAATTATATACAAATGGTAAAATAATTAATAGTTTCAATAGTTAGAAAAATTATTTAGTTAAACGAAAAATGGATTTAAATTAGTTATGCAAATTCTAGTATTTTTCATGTTGCAATTTTTGTCAAATTCGAAAGTATATAGAAGTTGTTAATGTGCAAACTTAACAATTTTCAAATTTTGGCGCTAAAAACTTTTGGGCGCGCAGGGTGCCACCCCCAAAATTCGAAATATGTTTTTGGTCCCGGCCCGTGGTACCAACCGGGACCAAAGGGGCTCTAGTCCCGGTTGGTGGCACGGGCCGGGACTAGAGGCCCGGTTGTATAAATATATCGGCCCTCTCTCCAGGCCGAGCGACCACCCAGGACA
Source organism: Alopecurus myosuroides (assembly GCA_028641055.1). Taxonomy (NCBI): domain Eukaryota; kingdom Viridiplantae; phylum Streptophyta; class Magnoliopsida; order Poales; family Poaceae; genus Alopecurus; species Alopecurus myosuroides. Next base: position 371,863,483 of record CM054060.1, read on the forward strand.
ACGGACATGGCTTGGCGAAGCCCTGCCGGCGGCGGGAACGAGTAGGAAGATCCCGCCGGCGCTGGTTCCGCCGGCGGGGTTGGACTAGGGACGCGTTTTTGTCGACACAAATATATATTAAAAAGGCCCGGGGGCCGTGCTTACATAGGGGGCGGCGCGGCCACAGGCGGCCGGCCGTGCTTACATATAGGGGGCGGCGGCGCGGCCACAGGCGGCCGGCCGTTTCTTGGGGGGTGGGTAGCTTAGCCTAGGGGGGGTCGCACCGGCGCCGACCTACTCCTCCTCGTCGGAGGAGATGCACTAGTAGGGGGGTGGCTGCCACAGGTGGGCAGGCGGCTGGGGCGGGCCCGCCGGGGGCTGCGGAGGCATCGGGGGCGCGTACGGCGGTGGTGGGGGCAGCACCTCCTGCGGCGGCGGCGGTGGCGGGGGCAGCTCCTCCTCCTCCGGCGACCATACGCCGCCGGTCCATGCCTAGGTCATCCCGTACTCCAGGCCGGGGGGGAGCGGCTGCGGCGGCGGCTGGTCCTCGGACGCCTCCAGCTCGGCGTTCATCACCTGCCACCAAGGGGCAGGCGCCGAAGGGGGCGGGGGCGGCGGCATGGCGTTGGCGTCGGCGGCAGCGGCGGCCAGGACCGCCTCCCACCGCTTGACCTCGTCCTCGACGAGGGAGCGGCGGGAGGCCTCGAAGGCCTCCTCCATGCTGTCACGGAGCTCGGGGTCGTCGTCCTCGGGGATGGCGTCGCCGATGTCCTCAAGGAGCCACAGCTCCGGCTCCCTGCCCGGCGGCGGCGCGGGGTAGTCTTCGGTGCTGACCTCCTCGGCTGTGGGGATGTAGGAGCGGCGGCGCTGCTCGTGCTCCTGCTGGAGCCAGGTGGCCCAGTAGGGGGAGCTCCGCGCGTACGCGCGGTCCCTGAGGAGGCGGGCCGGCAGGAGCGCGCGCCGGCGGTCGATCTCCTCGCCCAGGGCCTCTCTGCTGGACGGGGCCGGCGGCACCGGGATCCTCTGGGGATTGAGGTGCCAGCCCTCCGGGAGGTGGACGTCCGGCCAGAACACCGGCGTGCGGCGTTCCCAATGCCACTCCGCCTCCTCCTTCCGGACGTACCGGCGGAAGCGCTTGCCCTTGGGCGCGCCGCGGGGCGGCGGGCGTGACGCGGAGGCGGAGCGGGGACGCGCGGCTGCCCGCCGATGCGGATGCCTCCCGGGCCGAAGCCGAAGGCCTCCGCCGGCGGCGGTGGAACGTCGGAGCGCGCGCCGCTCGAGGACCCGGCCTCGTGGTCGTTCCGGCGGCGCTTGCCGCTCGAGAACGAGCGGGACATGGTGGCTAGGGTTGCTTTGGCTGGGGCGCGGCCGGGGTGGATGGGCTGTACGGGCGGCGGGGGCCCTTTATAAAGGACCCGGGGGAGGCTGGCATGCCAACCGGCGGCCTGAACGTGGCGGCGGTTGCAGGCGGCCATGAGTGCGGGGCGGGAGCCGAGGCGTGGCGGCGGTTGCAGCTGGGCACGCGCGCGTGGGGAAGTGGAGGGGGGCGGGAAGACGAGGCGGGGCGGGAAGACGAGGCGACAGTGGGCTCTTTGACCGTCCCTGTGGTCTTAATTTAAGGGACCGGGCGAGGCAGCCACTAGGCCGCTGGCCAGTGGCCCCTTTCGACCCCTGCGAACTATTGACCGAATATAATAAAAGACGCGGGCCAGTGGGCCCTTTTGACCAAAAATGTGGCCAGTGGGCTTAATTAAAGACGTGGGCCTGGACGCGGTTGGGGAAGGGGAGGCCGGTTGGGGATTGCGAGACAGGAGCCCAAAAAAGGAAACGAAAAATACCTGCCGCGGCAGGGGAAAATTGGCGGGATATATATTTTTTTTCAAAAAAGTATTCATCCCGGTCCCTAAAACGAACCGGGACGAACTCCCTGGCCGTCCCCTGGCCCAGGTTCGCCACGTGGGCCATCCTTACCATCCCGGGTCCTGGCACAACCGGGACCAATGGGGGAGGGCCATTTGTCCCGGCTAGCCCATCCCGGTTGCACAACCGGGACAACTGGCCCTTACGACCCGAGACAAATGGCCCTGTTTCCACTAGTGTTTAAAGCACACCGCTCAAATGTGGCTTTCAAAGGGGAGGTTGTTATGGCTTGTGTCAGATTAGTAAAATATTAGGTGCAGTCAATAGTCATCTCACTAGGAAGATCAGCCCAACTAAATGTTAAGTCAGGGGGATCCTCTCTCCTCGTACCCGTTTCTTTTCGTGGCTGAATGTTTCTCAAAGGTTCTCCAGAAATCTGTGATGATCTAAAGAAATTCAAAATATGTAAAAAAAAAATCTCCGGGCATCTCTGATCTCATGTTTGCGGATGACTACTTATTATTTTTCCAATCCAACAACAACCAAGATTCAATCATCAAGCTCCTGTTTGCGGATGACGAGACATGTTGGTATATTTGCAACAACTCTTGAACTCATGTGTGAAATGTGTGGGTCTAGGTCAAACAAAGAGACGTGAGACATACATGTACCGGGTGCGTCCGTGTGTGTCGTCTGCCCCCAAACCTAGTATCCGTGAATGTTTGCATCCGTAAGCGTGTTTTTTGGCATGACCAATAGCCTTTGAAAGCAAGCCCTGGAGATTGGTGATGGTTACAACCCATTCATAATCCATTTCCGGGGCCATACGAATATCTGATGGACGTGTGATCGAAAATAAGTAAACTCGTCACCGCCTATCGTAGGCTACCATGGTTTCGCTATCCGTGGCTACCAAACTGTCACAAATCAACATTCGTGTTGTAGTGGTAGTATGGTAGGGTTGCCACCAAGAAAAAGGTAACCACAAACATAGGATGCAAGTAACCAAACGGCAAGTAGAAAATTCTCCTGAGGATGCGATGACCAAAGAACATGAACAACATGGCTTTAGAGCATCTCTAGCAGTACCCCTAAAAGGGCCGGAACTAAAAAATTCTGGCGCTTTTAGGGGTTGGGTTCAGTTTGCACGCCCTAGCAGAAACCAAAAATGTGGGTAGGACTGAGATCGCGACTCAGAGGCTATGAATGGTTCCAAAGCCGTTCTCAGATCCATCACTCCTGGATCCCTACACCGCACCGCCGAAATTGCTCAGCGCGCAGCCTAGCTCCAGCGAGCGATTGGCTCCCCTCCACACCACCTTTAGCCCCGCCGCCGCCGCATTAGCGCGATGCAGCCGCAGAGCAACATCACCGCTGGCGCCAACGGAGCGATTGGCTCCCCTCCACGCCCCGCACCAGCCACGCCCACTGTCGGTGCGGCCGTACCTCGCATGGACGAGCATGGCCGCATCCACGGCCTGCTGTCCGGCGAAGGCGCCGCCCTAGTACGTGGCCCGGGCACCGTTGTCACACGTGGCCTGCCCCAGGATAGTGATACGTCCAAAATGTATCTCGTTTTCCAAACACTTTTCCTATTGTTTGCCTCTAAACTTGTGAGTTTTGGATACAACTAACATGGACTAACGTTGTTTTCAGCAGAATTACCTTGGTGTCTTGTTTTTGTGCAGAAAAATCAACTTTCGAGAAAATGCCCAGAAAAGACCCCGAAGATCTTAAAACACCTGAAGACCCCCGCAGCCAGAAGGAGACTCGGAGAGGGGCCACACCACCCTTGGGCGCCCCCCTAGGCCGCGCCACCTGGTTGTGTGTTCCCCCAGGCACCCCCCGGGCTCCCCTTTCGATTATTTATCGCCGTAGCCCTAAAAAAATAGGGGTTTTCGTCATATTCGAGAAAAAACACCACAGAGCGGTGCCGCCACATCGAAACTCAATTTGGGGGTCAGAAATTCCTGTTCTGGCGCCCTGCCGGGACGGGGATTCAGAGGAGATCATTGCCATCGTCCCCGCCACCTCTTCTCTATCAACCATCCATGATTCCCTCGTCCATGTGTGAGTAATCCCCGCTGCAGGCTGAGAGGGATGGAAAGGATTGGATGAGATCGATCATGTAATAATGCCATATAGTAAGGGCATAGTGCTTAGTATTCATTGTTAGTGTTTTCTACCGTTGTTGCAACTTGTTTCCTTAATGCTTGTCACTTTGGGTCCGAGTTCCATGATCTCAGATCTGAACATATTATTGTTTCATAAGTATAATTATGTTTCTTGATCATATCTGCAAGTTCTTTACGCATGTCATTGTCCGGAACCCGAGGCCCCAAAGTGACAGAAATTGGGACAACCGGAGGGGATGGTTATGATGTGAGGATCATGTGTGTTCATGGAGTGTACCCTAATTAAAAGGTGCACCCTAATTACCAGTAGTTTCCATTGAGGCTCCGTTGCAAACGGGCTGGTAGGACAAAAGATGGTGTGCAAGTTTCTCATTGCGAGCACGTATGACTATATTGAAACACATGCCTATGGTTTGCCTAGAACTTGGAGGCTTTATTATTATTAGCTGCAATGCCCACGTTTAGATTATTACATGAACTATCTTATCCATGCAACTCCCGTTCATCCATTCCCTATGCCTACTATACTTTCATCCTGCTGTTTCCCGCAATTGCTACTGTTGTTATTATTTTCTGCATGCTGTTATTTAATTACTACTGCTGCTATAAAACTGTTTACACTGATAAATTGTTGCGAGCAAGTCTCTTTTCAGATGCAGCTGAATTGACAACTCAGTTGTTAAGGCTTATAAATATTCTTTGGCCCCCTTGTGTCGAATCAATAAATTTGGGTTTTACTTCCCTCGAAGACGGTTGCGAACCCCTATACTTGTGGGTCATCAAGACTATTTTCTGGCGCTGCTGCCGGGGAGCATAGCTTTATTTATTTGCTCACTTAAACGTGATATTGTTCGTTGCAAGCCTTTCATCATGGGTAAGACTCGTGATGGAAAAGTTCCTATATTACCATCCACTACAAGGAGAGGTACAACTCTGAACACCTTTGTTGCTCTTGATTCACCGTCTGTTATGAGTAAGCTTCTTACACCACCACATGCTACACACATTGTTACTTCTGATGAGTCTGGAAATGCTTCTGATAATTTTGATGATGCTTCTACTGTGCTTGATGATACAGGTTCACTAGGTCCTTTTCTAGATGCTACAATTGCTAAATCGAAACAAATTGAAAGTGCTGAAATTCCTGTTGAAAATATTGGTACACCTGTTAATTCCCCTGACTCTATTGATGATCTTCATGAAACCTACATTGAACTTAATGATGAATTTATTAAAGAAGATCAAGCTACTACTGGTGTAAGTGCTCTTAAGAGTGTTCTTCCAAGACATGCTGTTAAATATAAATCTTCTCATGATGCTAAGTTTGCTACATCTCCCATACACATTAGAGACAAGGATTATGATTTCTTTGTAGATTTATCCTAAATACCTATTGTTGAGAAGAAACTATTTAGTGGAACTGAAAGTAAAAGTGCTATGGAACACATGAATACTAAGTTACGTACCTATTGTCTGATGATACTAAGTTACGTACTTATTTTGTTACCAAGATCTTTCCTTTTCACTGAAAGATGAAGCTAAAACTCGGTTAACAATTTTTCACCTGGATCTATTACTAGTCCTATTGGTTTGGTTAATGCATTCTTTCAAAAATATTTTCCTGCTAGTGCTCAACATGCTGCTGTGCAGGATATCTTTAACTTTGAACATATTGAAGGAGAGAAATTGCCTGAATCTTGGTCAAGGTTTTGTTCTTTAATAAGAGCTAGCCCTGGCAATCCATTACCTAAAAATGAGGTCCTAGATATATTTTTATAATGGACTAACTGTTGAATCTAGGACATACCTGGATAGTTGTGTTGGTTGAGTTTTCAGGAAAACAACTCCAGAAGAAGCTGAGGACTTATTGGCCAAAATAGCCAAAAATAATGATGATTGGAATATACCTGAGCCTACACCTACACCAGAGACAACACCAATACCAATACCCAAGAAAAGAGGGATGATTGGATTAAATGATGAAGTGATGAAGGAAGCCAAAAAATCTGTTAAGAAGAGGGGTATTAAATATTAAGATGTGAAGAATTTACCTCATATAGAAGAATTATGTAAGCCAATTCCTCATCCGTCAACGGTTGAGGTACACTGTCTCCAATACTTTGATAATAGAGATATTCCCTATTCTAAACCACTTGATCAATGATTAGATGAATTTGATAACTACATTGTTAAGCAAGACACCTTTAATATGAGAGTGCAAAATCATCTGATGGAAAACTCTAGAGAGTTATTGATAATTTGCATGGTATTATTGAGAGAACCTCTAATGACGTTAAAATTCTTGTTAAACATTTTCACATAGTTCAAACTCAAATTTATCAACTCACTAAAGTGCAAAAAAGATAAGCTAGCGAATGCTTCTAGAGAAAAACATGTTTGTGAAATAATTACGAGAAGTGGTGTTTCTACTCAGCATCACTCGTATCCTGAAGGACATCCTAAAAGAATTGAACAAGAATCTCAGCAACCTAAAAGCAATAGTTATCCTTCTAAGAAAAAGAAGAAGAGACATAAAACTATTGTAGAATCTCCTGAACCTGCTAAAGATTCTAATAGTATATCTATTTCTGATGCTGAAACTAAAAGTGGTAATGATAAAAGTGATGCTTCTGAGAAAGAAGAAACTGTAGCTCAACTTGAAAAGCAAACTAAAAACTGTGAAGTATATTAAGGAGGATTTCATTGCTAATAAACATGGTAATGAAAGAGAACCTTGGGTAAAAAAAGCAATGCCTTTTCCTAATAAGAAACAAAAATCAAAGGAAGAAGGACATTATAATAAATTCTGCGAGTGGATGAAACCTTTTTTATGCAAATTCCTTTGACTGGTGCTATTAAACTGCCTCGTTATTCTAAATATATGAAAGATATTATCTCTAACAAAAGGAAAATTCCTAATGAGAAAATTTCCACTATGCTTGCTAATTACTTTTTCAATGGCAAGGTTCCAAAGAAGCTGGGAGATCCTTGTATTCCTACTATCCCTTGTTCTATTAAAAATAATTATGTTAGAACTGCTTTATGTGACTTGGGAGCAGGAGTTAGTGTTATGCCTTTCTCTGTTTATAAGAGACTCTCTCTGGAAATATTGATACACACTGATATATCTTTGCAAATGGCTAATAAATCTACTGCTATTCCTGTTGGTATATGTGAGAATGTTCCTATTCAAGTGGCTACTAATTGTTTGATATTAACTAAGTTTGTTCTGATCAAAATATCTGAAGATGATAATATGTCTATTATTCTTGAGAGACCTTTTCTTAAGACTACATGGGTTGTTGTTGATTTCAATCAAGGAAAAGTAACTTTTAATGTTAATGATAAAGAGCATATTGTTTATTTTCCCAAGAAGATTGATAGAAGATATGGTTTAAACTCAATTGAAAATATTGAGACTATCAAGATTTGAGAATTTTATTGTCCCATTTCAATTCCACCAAAAGAATACGAAATTATTATGATTGGGACTATGTCTATCAAGGTTGAGGTAACATGGTGATAAGCAAAGTTAATATAAAAATTATTTTGGTAACAAGACTTGATCAACCTTGTTAACAAGATGATTTTGAATGAAAAGGACAAAGTTTTCACTATGTTTACACCTTCCCTATTATGTTTTCACCATGGTTATTTCTGTTATCACCTTGGTACTTTAGTACAATTATGTTTTCCACCATCCATAGTCATGTTTTCATCCTGATTACTATGGTTATGCATGTTTTCACCATCCATATTTTTGTTTTCACCACTTCCACCTTTGTTTTCACTGGTTACTTGCCTTTTGGAGTGGCATAGAACCTCTGTAGTTCTGGTTTTGGTTTTGTTTTCCACCTTTCCACATTTTTTTCTGGTTTTTAATTAATTATTAAATTATGAAAATACCCCAAAAATAAAGTTTCTCGAAAAATTATAATAATTTTTTGTGTAAAAAATGAGGCAGAGAGACACCTGGGGTACCCCAAGGGGACCCACAAGTCAAGCACACCACGGGGTGGCCTGGCCAGCCCCTGGTGGTGCCAGGGCATGGTGTGGGCCCCCTGTCACTCGACTTACTCTTTCCCCTGCCAAAGATTCCCTTCTCTCACCCCAAACTCAAAACATTTCCTGGAACCCGAGTTCTTGCTGTTCTTCCTCAATATTTTTTCGATCTCTTTGCTCAGCCCACCATTGTTGCTGAAATTTGGTGCATTTCCTCTCCGGTATGTGACTCTTCCGATTAACCAAGTAGAATTTTATTTGGTGGAATATTTTGGTTCTTTAGGTGACAGCTTACATGAGTTTTCATGCTTGATTTAAGTTGAAATAATATAGTTTTAATGCATGTTTAGCTCTCCTATAAGTCTCTATAGTAGTTTCCACTTATAGTTGCTTAAAATCAATATTTGTGACGATTGTTGAAAAATTTCAGAGATGGAGCACAATGTGTATCAACTTAACCAGCATGAGTTGGAATTACAGGAGGTCATGCTTGTACACCATGAAGAAAGAGTATTTCCGTCAATCTATTCATGCTGGAATTCGTGCGTGCTACGGGAATTCGGCGAGATTTCTTTACTCTCGTGCAAAATGCAAGATTGGACCGTTTCATTGAGGATGAACCTACCCAACATATTAAACTAACAATGTGTGCGGTGCAGGATTTTCACTTTAGCTGGTGTTTTCCTAACCCTATGGTCCATTACAAAATTTATAATAAAGTTGTAGACTTGCCTTTCAACGATTTTTGTGCAGCTATCAAGGTGCCACAATGGGGTTCATGTGAAAAAATAAGAGGGCAGCCCAGACGACTGCAGGATTTATATGAGGAGATTTGCCAAGGCAGAAGCTTCACATGGGAGAATGGTAAAATACTAGAAATTCAACTCCCATCCATTCGTTACTTTGTTTATTTTATTTCCAAATGTGTGCTACCTAGAAAAAAACTGCCAACAAGCTATATGTTTATGATCTAGCCTTTATTTCAGCTGCTTTAAGACATGATAGGTCTTATAACTTTGGTGATTTAATTTCATACCGTCTCTCACTTAACCGTGCGAAGGGCGGAATTTGTGGAGGTCTTATTGCCTCTCGTTTGCTAGCTTTGCATGGTGTGGAGCCACATCCTCTGGACCTTCAGTTTCTTTTAGAGAGGCTGGACCTTATTTCCATGGTTCAACATAAGTTTCTCTCTACCCATGCAAACCTGAACAAATCTTTTGGAATGACTTTCTCCAAACAATCTAGGTGGAGAGTGACTAAAACTGATAGAGTAGTACTTCTGCCTGCACCTCTTTTGTTTAACCTTAATGGCAGGCAAGGATGGTCACTTTCTGAGTGTGAGATGGATGCATACATTGAGAAGCACCCCCAGCATGCGGAGGATGCTGGAGAGGGGGACGATAGTGATTTCGTCCAGCCCTCCGATACTACGGGGATTCCATACCAGCACTCTCGTTATGACTATGTGCCTGCTGCTTCATCTTCTTCATGGGCGCCCGAGTACGACCATGCTAGGGACAACCCACCACAATTGGGATACTTCCCATGCCATGATTGATATCCACGTAGGCCAAAAGCCTAAGCTTGGGGGAGGTATACCGACATCACACTCATCTATATATCATATTTCTATCGGTTCTTTGTATACACATATTTTCGTTTCTTTCGTTTGTTTTTGTTTCTTTCGCTTCTTTTTTATTTTGTTGTTTTGTTCTTGCTTTCCAAAACACAAAAAGACAAAAAATATTTCTGTTGTTTCTCTTTATTTTCTTCTTTAGTTTCTTTTGTTGGTTTGCTTTACCTTTTCGTTTCGGTTTAATATTAAAAAATCCAAATATATTTTGCTTTGTGTGCTTCTTTCTTCTGTTCTTGTTTTTAATTCGAAAACCCAAAGATATTTGTTGTTCTTCTTTGGTTTTGTAAAGTTTTTTGCAGAGTTCATTTGTCTTCTGTGTCTTTATTGGAGCTTGGTTATCATTCTATATTATCCAATCCACACAAGTGAAGAGCAATAATGATAATTTACAAGAATTCAAGTTGTGGTAAGAGGCTGGTATAAACTCTATTAGCTAAGATACAACCCTTGCACGTGGCCATAGGTAAAAAGTGTTGCTAGTCCAATCATATGCATGCATGAGCTTCAAATCATTAATTTAGATACAACTAATAAGAAACAATGCATTGGAGTAGTTGTCTCTTAGATTTTTAAGACTCCTATGATTACGTGCTAAGAGACAATGCATTGGGACATGCCTAATATAACTAAATAGAGGCAACCCAATAAGTCTCATTCTCTCAACATGCAGCCCTCCCACCTCACCAAATATTCCACCTCATCACTTCTATATTTTTATAAAAAAAGGTCTCACCAAATATGACACGTGAGCTCAATCATGTTTCTTCAATCCGTTTTAATTTGGTTGTTTGGTTCTCCCCGTCGCCTGCTTCCTCTCCCGGTCGTAATTCCACGTCACGGACGCGCACATCTAACATATCGTAATACCGCTGTAAGTTGAAATAGCCCGGCCATATTGATTGCAAACACCAATCAGGAAATCCCCTCCATTCACCTGCAGCCATGTCCCACGATGTACCGTTCCCTTAAAAACTAATCCATCTGTAACTCTTTCTCTTCCTATTCTACCACCTCCTCACCTCACTATATAAACATGAGTAGACCTCCTTCTCAATCTCGCTAAGCCATCCTTCCTTCGCCCAGACCTACAACGTACGGTACCTATCCAGCCATGAGGCATCCTATCTCCACGCTCTATATAATATTGCATCAGGAGAAACCTGCAGATCACTTGCATGTATATGTCAACGCAACACTAACAGATTGGTGTGCTCTCTGACTCTTCGTCTCTTTGGAAGTTCAATGTGACCAGTTTGCCTATGGAGAGCTATTCAGATTCAACACAACTAAGAGCAAGTACAATAAGGTGACGTAAGCAGGCTATAAGGTTTTAAGTAATATATCTTTACTTATGTGGAACAGAGAGATGTGGAGAGAGAAGCAAAATGGGCTACTAGTTAGTAGCCAGCTGCAGCACATGCTCCTAGGCACTATGTGAGATTGTAAAGTGGGTCATATGTTGATAAATTACTTCATGCATATAGCCAACTATTGTACAAGTTGACTATAAGGTAACTATACTCTAACAAGGTGCCATTTTGTATTTTTATTGTGCAAATTTGGCTCCGGAGAATTTGTAGCCTTAGAAATAATTCATATCCGGTAAGCATACGCATCTACAGCTTCACACTTTATTTTAGTCCATCATGCGAATCAAGCAATTTGTCGTTCATTTGTATCTACATTTTTTTACATGCCTAGTCTGTATTTTTCCTTCTTTTTCCTATTTTTTTGGTTGTCTTTTCTCCGTCGATTCAGCTGCAGAAACGGGACAAGTAGATGTGTAGGTGCTTTGTTTCATCGAACAAGGGTCTGCTGGTTATCCGTTGCTAAATAATTGGACTACGTCGTATCTTCAGTTTCATCTAGAGAATGAATGCATGGATTCAACATTCGGGAATAGCCGTACGGTGCATACCTATGCATTGTACAAAGGAGACTTAACTACCTATTAGCTCTTTGGTTTATGTGTTCAAATTTCTAAATTGAGTTAGCTTAGCTTATTATTATGATGTCATCTAAATATGTATTTTTTAATTATAGTCATTCCAACTACATGTTTTTTTTAGAAAACAGGCAGAGAACTGCTCTGCTTTAACTTAATAAAGCAAACAGAGTTTTACAACTATCACACCAACACCACGCAAGAACACACGGCTGGGATTACAGCTTCTCCGATTACCAAGAACTACCAAGCGACCAACACCAACAAAGGGAAACGATAGAATACCACATGGGGCTGGCACCCCAACAACAAACCGGTAGCACGAGAAAGCGGCACAAAACTAGGCAATCTTATGGGTTTCCACCAGCGAGCGGAAGCACCTCCTCAACTCAGCGGCCAGCTGCCGCAGCGTGTCCGGGTCCTGCTCCTTAGCGAGCGCCACCCACCACTTCACAAAGACAAGCATTTTGAAGACGATATCAACGGGACTGTTAGGGCAGATAGCCTCCATAGCTAATTTATTTCGCGTTAGCCACAACGTCCAAGTGAGCACATCGAACACCACCCATGTTTTCGGCGCGCCGACCCAGTAAACCCTTGTAGGACAGCAAAGAATTGCGGGAAGTTAGCCGGACCCCCGTCCCAAACCCCCAACTCGCGCAACACACTCCACCCCAGCTTAGCGAGAGGACACTGGAAAAAGATATGCGAGGCGTCCTCCGGCTCGCCGCATAGTGCGCAATTACCATTGGCAGGTCCCCTACGAGTGGCCACTTGCAGACTCGAGGGGAGCCTATCGAGCGCCAATTGCCATGTGAAGAGTTTGACTTTCAGGGGCAGCCTCGCTCTCCACACATCGGCGTGGAAGGCAACCTCGGGGCCCTTCGAGATTGCCGCGTACATCGACCTAACCGAGAATTCACTCGCTGGCTCCAGGGCCCACCTAACCACGTTGGACCCCTCCTGAAGGGTCAGTCCCACCAGCTCATTAGAAAACCTCACCCACTCATCCGCACCCTCAAGTTCAAAGGAGCGGCGAAAGGACATGCTCGTACCAACGACTGCCAGAGCTTCCCCCACTGAGATGTTGGGGTCGCTACAAATCGCAAACAATCTAGAAAAACAGACCCTGAGAGGGGCCTCCCCAGCCCACCAGTCTAGCCAGACGCTCGTCCTGAGACCGTTCCTCACTGTGTGGCGAGCCCCAAGTTTGAACAGATGCTTGATTTTGTGAAGGCTGCGCCAAAACTGCGACCCCCCAGGGGTTGCGCCGCGAAAATATTCGAAGCCTCCGGATACTTGGCAATAACCAGCCTCTTCCACATGGGGTTCTCCTCCTGGAAGAGGAGCCAGATCCATTTTAGCATCAAAGCTTTATTCATATTCTTAATGTTGGTGAGCCCGAGCCCGCAACACTCCTTTGGACGGCACACCGCCGGCCATTTAACCATGTGGTACTTGCGTTTCGGCCCCGCCCCTTCACAAAACAACCGCGCTCTGATCGAGTCAAATTTGTCGTGGACCCCGTCTTGAAGCAGGAAAAGGCCCATTGCGTATTAGGGAAGGGACTCAAGATAAGCATTTGAAAGAATCAGTCTCCCCCCGGAGGACAGCAGCCTACCCATCCATACCTTCACCTTGGCAGCCAACTTGGCTACAAGGAAGTTCCACTGCTCCACCGAGAGTTTGCGGTCCGAGATAGGTAAGCCTAGATAGATGAAAGGGAAAGACCCAAGGTTGCAGTTGAACATGTTTGCAATTCTGGTCTTCTCAGCAAGCAGCTGTTCCAGCACGAAGACCTCGCTCTTGTGGAAGTTTATTTTCAGCCCGGACATGTCCTCAAAGCACAGTAACAGGAATTTCAGATTTGCGATGGCTCGGTCATCGTTTTGGATCAAGATCAACGTGTCATCCGCATATTGGAGATGCGTGCCCCCCCCCCCCCCAGATCAAGTGCGGCACCACCCCGGCGATGTGGCCCGCCATGTTGGCAGCGCTAAGGATTGCTGCCAGGGCCTCTGCAACAAAGTTGAACAGAAGCGGGGATAGCGGATCCCTTGTCTAACCCCACGCCGGTTACGGAAATACGGCCCAACCTCTCCGTTGATGGAAATTGCCGTTTGCCCCCTCGCAACCAGCTGCTCGATCCGGTGCACATAGCCAGGATCGAACCCTTTTTTACGGAGCGTCTCCAGGAGAAAGGCCCAGTTCACCCGGTCATACGCCTTCTCGAAATCCAGCTTCAGCAAGATCCCACCGGACGTTTTCACCCTCAGCTCGTGAAGGATCTCTATCAGCGCCAGAGGGCCCTCTAGAAAGTGCCTCCCTTTGATGAAGGCAATCCGCGCCGGGCTAATAATCCTACTCGCCATCCGGTCTAGCCTCGAAGCGTAGGCCTTAGCAATAATCTTGAAAATCACATTAATGAGTGCGATTGGTCTGAAATGGGAGATCGAGTCCGCCCCGGGACTTTAGGGATAAGAGTGAGCACCCCGAAGTTCAGTCTAGACCCATCCACGCGCCCCAGCACGAAGTCGTTCAGCAGGTGCAGCACCCCCAGCTTACAGGCTGGCCAGAACTTTTTAAAGAAGGTTACCGGGAAACCATCCGGGTCGGGCGCCGTGTTTGATTTCATGTCCATCACCACCTCTTCAAACTCCTTCTCTGAGAAGGTGACCATCAGGGCTTCGTTTTTTGCTGGTGTCACTCTCACCGGCAGCCCCCACGTATCAGCCGCAAGACCCAGGTGCTTGGGCGCCACCGAGCCCAAGAGTTCCTTATAGAACCCATAGATATGGTCCTGGATATGTTTAGCCTCCGTGAGAACCCCGGAGGGCGCCACCAGCGCAGAAATGGTGCACTTCCATCGCCTCCCATTGGCAACCGCGTGGAAGTAAGCCGTATTGGCGTCCCCGAGTAGTGCCCATTGCGTCCTGCCTCTCTGTCTCAGTATTCTTCCTCCACACGAAAGATCTGAAGCAGTTGCTCTTCTAGGTGGTATTGAAACAGCCATTCATCTTCCTCCAAACCCGTGGAGTCCGACTTCTTGTCGAGTCCCTTGATCTGCTCGAGCAGGGCCAACCTACTGACCCTCACTTCCCCTTCCCAAGTTACTGCTCCATCCCCGAAGGAATTTTCTGAGGCCAACGCTCATGTGGTTTCACCAATCCACAATATCTTGCCCCCTGGCAGTTGCCATAAGGCCCGACCATATGTTGAGCACCAGCGACTCGAAGCCTTCCACTTCAAACCACCCTAGTTCGAAGAAGAAGCAGTTACTCCTGACCGGCAGAGCGTCTCCCGCATCCAGGATGAGGGGAGTATGGTCCGAGCCTAGGTAGTTCGTGTACCTAGCCCCGGAACGGGGCAGCTCCCTAAGCCCCTAAGCGCCCAGGACGCAATAGCGTCGTTGAACAAAGCTACCCTAGGCCAGTTGATAAGGTCGTTATTCTTGTCCCACACCCCCCGTATCAGATTGAAATCACCTCCCATGATGATTGGGAATCTACACGACTCCATTTTCCTCTAAGAATGCTCTCGATCTTCCGTGATCCGCAGGGCAATATATCCCCAATATGGTAAACTACAGATCCCGTGCGCGGTGAAGGAAGTTGATCCCCAGATAGAACTCCCCCTTGTCACACGACTTGACGTCGACGACACTGTCTCTAAGACCGATCATCATACCTCCAGACCGACACACCGTCGGGAGCCAACTTAAGAAAAATTTCTCACCCACTTCTAGGCTTTGGAGCTCTAGGTCCGTGAAACCAGGCTTCATCGTCTCATGCAAACAGACGATGTTGATTTTATGCTTGCCCAAATACTCCCTAAGCAGCTTCCGACGCCCCTTGCGCACGAAACCGTGCATGTTCCAAAATAGGATACACATTAAATAACTTCTCCTCGAGCCCGTGCTTGGTGGGTTACTGGGCGCCTCCCTTGCGGCGCCGCAGATTTGCCACGCGTCTTGCGCGGAGTAGGGGCCTACCGAGCAGAGGGCAGCCCCACCCTAGGCGGCGCGCGGTCCGCCGAGGCCCCCACCTCCGGAGTACAGGCCGACGGTTCCCCAGCCTCGGTTGCACTCCTCTTCTCCTCCAGCTCCTTAGCCTTGCCAGCCTCTTTCTCTGCCTCAAGTGACGCTCGGGTCTGTGCTAACGCCGCTTGGGTCAACTCATTCGCTCGAATCAAGGATAGCATCTCGGCGGCTGGAGCTGCATCCGCTGGAAAAGCCACGCAGCCGTTCGCGACCACCGAGAGCAAGTGTGCATCGGGTAAATCTTGCAAGATGGCAAAGATGGGATCTAAGTTTTTACCTGTCTTTGGCTTCTTGGTTACGGCGTGCGAAGGGGCCTTGACCTTGGCCCGACGCATGGCATGCTTCAGCACGGGCCTTTCCTTGACCCCCGCGTCCCGGGAGCCCTTGCGCACCAGCTCCACCGACGCTGCCCGAGATCTGACTCCGCGCCCCACCGCAACCTTCAACAACGGCACCACAGGAGCCGACAGGAAAGAGCCCAAGGCCTCGGCCGACGAGGGGGCCGAGTGCACCGGCTCCATGGAGTTCCCCCTCACCGCCTGAATCATCGAACATCCCAGGACCCTGGCAGGGCGGTCCTGGTTCTCCTTGCTCCTACGCTCACACAAGTGAATGGCCTCCGGCATCGCCAACACCACCGCGCCCCATGCAGCCGGCTTCTCCACCTCGATGCGGCGCTTGGAAGCGGGCGTTCCCTCCTCCGGGCGAACCACCGGTAGCCCAGAGGATACATCGCCCCCCTCCCCCCCCCCCGGCTGGAGAGAAGATCAGCGAATCACTCGCGTTCGAGCGAGGGGGAGCTTCCAGGGATACCTCTGCTTGCGCCTCCGCCACCACAGCCCCGAGCGCCTTGAACACATTGCCTTCCCCGTCCTCCGTCAGATTGGAGCCGTAATTCGAGAACATCGACCTCGGCAGCACCGGAGGCAAGGGGCGCGGCACTAGGGACGCCCTAGGAGTGCGACAGCCCCCCCCCCCCCCGGGCGACACCACCTTCTCCGCCTCCTGACCCAGCGGCGCTGACTTGGCGCGCGGGCCCTCCGCCTCTCCCTTCCTGGCCGCCGCGCCCGACTTGGATTTCTTGAGCTCGCGGGCCTTCTTGCTGTCCCAATCCTCCGTCTCGTCGTCGGAGGAGTCCGACAGATTACCCGACGGATTGTCGCCCTTGTCCTGTCTCTCAGCTGGGAGAGGAAACAAATGCTTTCCGGCACTTTTGGCTCCCCCAGCCGCTCCACCCGCACTTTGTACCCGTCTAAGTTAACAAACAGCATGATGGCCTCTTTAAGCTTGATCGGCGCCCGGCATCCGAACTTCATGCGAATCGGTGCCGCCTCATCTGCCAAGGTCGAGGAGTCCACCTCCAGGGGAACACCTAGCTCCAGCATGGTCTTCAACGGCACGCTTTCCACCCTCAATGGCATCGGCACATCGTGGAGCCGCACCCAGACCACCTCCAAGGTCTCCACCTCCCTAGGGTCACCCACCACTTCCGCCACCAACGTGCGGAACTCGGTAATTGGCAAGATGAGGCCCCCTCCTCTGGTCGCCATACGCAACACTTCCTTAGAGGGAAACACCAAGGAGAACACTGTGGGACTGATTTGCTTGATCTTCCAGTCCCAGCCATCGTCCACCAACTCCTTAAACTCCTGCTCCACTTCCTCCACCGAGAAGTTTCCTTTCTCAATGGTCACCGTCGCCGCGTTGGCCGTTGGCCTGGCCAGATCCGCCTCTGGGACTGCCGTGTAGAAGAAACCCCTGCCTTCTTCACTGAAGCCCACCCACACCTGCCTCTTCTCTCGCGCCGCCGCAGAGCACTCCTCCGCTAGGTGCCCCTTCTCCTCACACTTGATGCAGAACAACACCCCCGGACACGACGCCTGGAAGTGCCTCGTGACCCCTCACTTGAAGCAGACCACCTTGGATGCGTCCACTACCGACCCGGGCCCCCGCCCAAGTGGGGTGAGATTTGGGTTGTTGGCGTCACGCCGATCTCCCTCTCTCCCACAGTCGCTCCCCCGCGACTGCGACGGCAAGAGGCGGGCCCGGAGCCTCTCTTCCTCCTGGATATCCTCCTCTCGCCTCCGCGGATCAGCCACCTCGCGCTCTCTCCTTCGGTCCTCATTGCGCGCACCCGAGAGTAGCAGGCGGAGGTCCCCCGACCTCGCCCTACCATTGCCGCGGTCCGCCTCCTCGAACGGTCGCTTGCTGCGCCGCCCGTTGTCCCTTCAATCCTGATCCATGGCGACAAGGAAGGGCGCACAGGGGGGATCGAGCAGGGAGATGGGAGCGCACAGAATCTTGGCACGAAACGCGTGGCGGCGGACGTCCTCACGCGACGCAGGGAACCCTAACACTAAATCAAGTGACCCCCTGGGCAACCACCACCACTTATGTAGTGGAGCGCCAGAAACCGCTACCTGGGCCCTAGCAGGCCCCTTTCGCTGGCCTCCACTCGCTCCCAGTCCGCCCGCACTGAGTGGAAAATCCTCGGTCCCACCTGACAGTCCCACACCTGGTTGCACCCCATCCCTGGGACTCTCCTCGACCGGCGCCCCGCAGGCCGTCTCCACTTCTGGCGGCCCAACAGGCCAGCACGCACCGCCAGGCCCACCCCGACCGATCGTCCCGCTCGCGCAACCCTAATCCAACCTCGCTCCCATGGCAGACCTGCCACGGTAGCGGCGGCGCCCCCACCTGCGGGCCACCCACTAGCACCAGGAGATCCCCGATCTGCACCGCGGCACCGCCACGAATGACCGCCCCCGCGGGAACGCCACGGACCAGCGCACCCAACGCAGGGAACTCCTCCTCCCGCAGCACCCACGCCGCCGATGGAGGGACCGGCGCGCACTCCCTTGCCGCCTCCGCAGACGGCCCCCGCTTCGCGACCTCCGCCTCCTGGACTTGCCGTTGAGGTAGCACCGTCTCCAAGAACAGGACCAGCGTGCGCGCCACCCCTGGCGGGACAGCCGCCGAACCTTCCGCTTCCGCCCCCGAGATCTCACTCGCTTCCGCGCTCACCGCCGCGGAGAGCACCTCCACCCTAGGTCGACCCGCGCGCCGTCGGCGGAGGGATCCCTCCCTGCGCACGCACGCAGAACGGGGCGAATCGCCCCTGGCGTCGCCCTCCCGCACCGGGAGCCTGCTCGTTAGACACATTTCCCCGCCAGTCCCCCCACCGGAGGTCTCCTGCTACATGTAAGTTCCGCATGATTACTTATGAAGAAAATATGTTCTAAACACAGTGTATGTTGTGTGTTAATTAATCATGTTACAACAATGCATAACATGCTATGTTACTTATTGTATTTTCTTGCATGTGGATGGAGCTATCATATATGGAAAACTGAGAAATTATCCTGTCTCCTTTTTGAGATAGGTTATCCGTACTTCAAACAGTTTATTCGAAATCATGCTTAATGTGTCCCGCAGCAACGCGCGGGGTATCATCTAGTTTAAAAAAACATGGCACACATTTATCCCGTAATTAGTTGTGAAGTTCTGATAGATTTTACCCTATCTGCTATTTCCCCAAAGAAAAAAAGAATCAATTTTTTAAGACAACGTACGTGACGACTGACTTGGGCAGACGCTCATGCATGCATAGTCGTTGGTAGCGTCTCTAAATATATCAAAATTTATGAAACTGCATAAATTTTGCAGCTAGATGCACCACATTGCTTCCCTCTAGTGAATACAATTGTGAGCTGTCCGACCAGTTAGCTGTCACGACTCATGACAAACTACCTTGATAATGTTGTAAACAAGTGGCTAGATGGCACATAAAATCGTCATCACAAGACTTCAACTAGCTGTAGAAAGTAAGCAATTACTGGTAAATTAATGACCTGGCTTTCCCTCTACTTCGTCAGTAAACTCTGCGGTCGATCGAATCCACATTCAAATAACACATGCAAGTATCCACGGTTATACAGTTGACATCGGAGGGACGACCTCGAAGTTTTCATAGTCAACTTTGACATATTCCGTGGGTACCGTAGCAAATGGCAAAATCCAACCACGTGAATGCATGCACTTGCACGATCAGTTATCTTGTTAAAAGGAAGAGCGTAAGCTAATCCTCTACGTCCCGCGCCTCAACTAATTTCGAATCAATCTGCCCTATGCTGATCAGTACTTGTTTCGTTTATCTTACTGCCAAGTAACCATGCATGCTTCCATGGACCTGAGTAGCCATAAAGCGATCGGCGATAATTTGACCTTGCGCGTGCAAGTTCTTGCCATTTTCGACGCGAAAGCATTGGAATCAAAGTAAAAGAACTCGGCACCAGCATGAACGTACGTGCTGCTGCTGCTTTTGAAGGGTTAGGATGTTGTATTTTAAGCCTTCAGAAGTAGTATCAAACTAGTACCTTTACCATCCATCCAATTTGTGAGTATCACTAGGGACGAATACCTAAGTACAGTGCCCGTCTGTTTACCACCCATACTACTTCGAGGAAGCACCAAGCATATCTGTGTTACATGAGCTATATAACGATGAGCGCTGCTATACATCCGACGGTTTCCGTCCGACCCGCGTACGACTGAAACCACGCGTACGCACAGCAAATTCGTATAACGATTACGGTATATTAATTTGGTCTAATCTGACATATAGCGACGCGAGGTTTCAGGCATATAGTGACGCGAGGTTTCGACATAACCACATGCAAGTATGCATAGCCCTAAGAAGGAAGCAAAGGTGCAGTCTGCAGCTAGTTCCTGCCTTAATTATGGTGGAAATTAACAAGTTTACCCTTTCAGCTGTTCCAAGTCGTCGCTAGCTCGGTCAAGTATTGCCACGATCGGGTGCTGATCCGCTTGACTTAAGAAGCTCCACTAGGTCACACGAGCACGCAGCTTGGTAGCTGGCGATCCAATCGCTACAAACATTTCAGTACCATCCCAGCGCTATAAATACCTATGCTTGCCTTGTTCTACCATCAGTCTATCCCATTTAGAACTTCTCTAAGCTCGCTATGGCTACCATTAAGCTTGTGTCGCTTAGCTTGGTTGTGCTACTGAGCATTGGGTTAGCCAGCGCCGTGAGGGTAGTTAGATACTCTTCTTCTGGAGGAAGGGGTGAGGGCGAGGGAAGTGGCGGCGGGACTGTGAACGGCAGCGGTGGAGGAGCCGGGAGTGGCTCTGGAGCCGCAAACAGTGATTATGGATCGGCCCATGCAAGTGCTGGAGGCGGCGGGGGTGGGGGTGGTGAGTCAAAGCAAGGCGGCACTGGGTATGGCGCTGGGTCAGGCAGCGGCTCAAGTAATAGCTACACGAGCAACGGGTATTACAGCTATGGGGGAGTTACTAGCGCCGGAGGTAATGGTGGTGGCGGTGGTGGTGGACAAGCTGCAGGCCCTAACTCCGTAGGCCATGGGTCTGGTGGTGGCGCTGGGTCAGGTTACAGTGGAGCAAGCAATGGCTACTATTCAGATGCAAATGCTAACGCTGATGCTAGCGGTGGAGGGGCGGGAGGTGGTCAAAACAACGGGAGCGGAGGTGGCTCGGGAGGTGGCAATGGTTACGCTGATGCTCACCCCTGAAATTTCGTCAAATAGTTAATCTAGAGAGGGAGCCCACTTTCCACTTTCACCTTTATTATGTCAATCCTCAGCTTGGTTTCGTTAGCCTGTAACCTTTTAATCGTATGCTTTTGTGTATTAAGAAGCAATCAATAAAGGGCATCCCACTTTATTCAAGGATGTACTTTGTAGTATGTGTCAAGGATGGTTTAGATATTTCAATCTACTAGGAAGCATGCCCGTGCATTGCAACAAGAGTGAAAAATCATCACACGCCCATAGCAATCAACTTTGTAGTATGTGTGAATCACTACCGGAAACGGTCTATATGCCGACGGCCAGGTACCGTCGGCTTAGGCCCAAAAGCCGTCGGCATATAGCTATGCCGACGGTAAAACTGTATGCCGACGGCAAAACACCGTCGTCAATTTCTTTCTCGGCATAGCTTCAAAAAACCGTCGGCATAGATCTATGCCGACGGCCAAACTCCGCCACGTGGCACCATCAAATCACTCGCGGATGGAGCTATGCCGACGGCTTTTTCGCTATGCCGACGACCATTCTAGACACGTGGCACAATCTGGTAGGTCACGCGAGCTTGTACGCCGACGGCGTTTTAGCAATATGCCTACGGCAATTGTCATAGGCATAGCTTTCTTACCAGAACAAAAAAAATACATAAATACAACTAGCTAGAGAAAAACAAAAGTAAAGACATACATGTTAATTGGGAATAAATAGTATTACAACCAGCAGCAGCAACTAAATTAGTCACCAAATATGGGATGTTGTAGTATTTGACACATACACACAAGTGAACTTCAGAAAATTTGTACAACTCAACGACATCGGGTACACAAAGAAGATATTGAGCGAAATCATTTCAGTCTAGTGCTCAACACTAAGCATTTCAACACATAAGGTCGATGAAAGATTGGTATCCACATCTCACTGATAGAAGAAATCAACCAGCCAGACCTGATGCATTACATGGCATGAACAATAAAAATATATGACACAAAGCCTCGATGGCCCCGAAACCAAAGAGTACATACCAGGTTCAGCTCACCAGAGGTAGGTTGGTGTGTAGAGGAGCCGAACTGTCACCACCAGTGGCAAACGAGGTAGTCGTCGGTTCGCACCGATATGTCTTGAACCAACCTGAAAGAGGTACACATGTTTCAAATGATGCATAAATAATTGGCAGCAAGCAAATGAAAAAAAAAATTGCTATACACATTGTCCACTGTGTATGCACAGATGCAACTTGCACAACTGTTATTTCTCTCTCAGGTTAATTCCTCTCAAAACTTACCAAATTTCAACTCGGTCTCTAAACCTATATAGTATGTGCCTACCTTCCATCTTGACAAAAAACAACTAAGTTCAGGTCACTAGCAAGCTTGAACTTTCTATATGTACATGGTTCGAACGAGTAGGAAATAAGCTACTATGGATAAAATCAAGTGCATCACTGAATTATGATACTACCTGAACAAGAACTACACGTATTATATATTGATTCATAAGTGCCTCAGTCATTTTAGATAGCCCAACTATAGGAAAGGAAAGTAAGTGCATTCATGCAACAATGATCAATCAATACATGCCATTACTTTCATCAAATGATTATTTGTTATTGATATGTTCAGAGGCATGATGGCTTATCTAGATGCAAATAAGTCCTAGCAAATGGATGGAAATAATCTTGCTACACACATCATTAGTGTGTATGAACACATGCCTACACGTGTTTAATCGATTTGCATCCATCCAAGAAAGCATACTTTGTCCACTTATTCGTTCAACAGGCAAAAACAACAAAATTAGCAAAAATACAAGAGGGAGAAGAAGAGAGACATACCTCGCAGCAGCGGGCAGGTCTTGGAGAAGGGAGATCTTCCTCCGTCCCACCTTGGTCGGCAGTAGCAGGGGATCCTGCCAGCTTGGTCGATCACGGGAGCACTTGTGTCTCTACTGGCCTTTGGTCGGTTGGCCAGAGACAGGGAAACCAAAGACTTGTGCCTCTCCATCCATCAGATCTGTAACAAGGCAAACCAATATCAATAGCGAAATAGGATACAAAAATTACAAAATTACTAAAATCCGTAATGAGAATTTTAGTTTTGCTTGTTGCAATCCAAAGACCAATATTATAAATTATGCATGCACAAGTTGTGCATACATCCAAGGTATAAACAGAAATGCCATTGCTAATAATTAGACAAATAGTTTTTCAAACCTACAAGATGTCATGGTTCCATGTGCTTAGCGCTGATTACGCAGTATGTAAATTACAGGTTCCACTGGCTAGCTAAAGATGAAATATTTTATAAAGTTCAAATATTTTTAAAAGAATAAGGTGCAAGCTGACTAGCTGCAAATTTGGGAGAAAAGATAATTTCGGAGGAGAGATATCATTCCTTTTTCACTTGCATTGCAACATTGAAGATAAGTAAGTATGAAGTAGAGCAAAGTTGACTGAATAATCTGAATCACGGTTACCAAGCTAGTTGTTTGCCTAAATAAAAAGAGTTATTTAACAGGGTGCCCTCAGTTGGTACCACGACCTCAGTTTTACCCCTAGCGCCGAATCGACCTCAGTTTTGCCCCTAATCTGTGCGCAAGGACTCGTTTCGCTGCTCCCACCGTAACTTTCTACCCCCGTTAGGATGCTGACCTGTGGGACCTATAATAGAACCGTTGGCGCCGCCTGTGGGCCCCACCTGTTGAGCGTTGGCGCGGCTTGTGTGCCCTAACTGTTGACGGTTGGCGCTGCATGTGGGCCCCAGCTATTGACCGTTGCTTGCGGCCCAATGTTAAATGAGGGCCAATGTATACTAACACGGACAAACAGTGGACAAAAATAATTTAAACATTGGACAAATATAATTTAAACATTTTGACAGATATAATATAAAAATTTCGACAAAAATAATTTAAACATTTGGACAAATATAATTTAAACATTCGAACAAATCTATACTTCTTATAAAGCAAAACCCCACTAACAAGCATTAATGATTTTTATCTCAACATGCAAACTATCCACATCATCCATTCTTCTAGCAAATCAATTGTCCATTTATATTTATTAATCACTACATGCAGACTACACATTATCCATTTATTAAACCATTAAATTATTCGTATTAATAATATAAAATATATACTATGATCAACTGAAATTTGTATATTATCTTAGAAAACATAATGCATCGTATCTCTTATATATAAATTTTGTTTACAATGTGCAGATTTTAAAACGATAATTAGAAAGGATAAAACTTCTAAACAGTGGGTACATTTGGACAAATATAAGTAAACATAACTTTATATATAATTAAACATACTTGGAAAGGATAACTGGCCCCACTTTACATATATTCAGTGGGGACCGAGGGACATTACATTTAATTTAAAAAAAGGCCTAGCCCTAACTGCTCCCGCTCTGCATGCGGGATCCCTTCCCGCCCTGTGTCTCCATCTCCTGCTTGACCCGGGCGCGGCGGTTCTCCTCCCGCATCCTCTCCTTCTCGCTCTCACGGGCCCGCTTGATGCGGGCCCGGAAAGCCTTCGCCTCCTTCTCCTCCGTCTTCAACTACTTCTTCTCCAGCCGCTCCAGTTTCTTGAGGCGGCGGTTCGTCTTGGGGGAGAGGTCCAAAGTCTTGGGGGCGGTGGACGAAGGGACGGGGTCGGGGCGGTGGACGAAGGGCGGCGACGGCGATCGCTCCCGTTTGGGAGATTCGACGTCCTTCGGTGTATAATCGGCCTCGTACCAAGGCCGATCCTTGGGGTGGTTGTCCTCGTCGGAGACAGACTCGGGGCTTGAATGGAGAGAATAGGAAGGCATGGTGTTCGGGGCTTCAAGGGAGAGAAGGCAAGGGGGCTGGAGAGGGATGAGAAGGTGGAGGACGAGTGAAACGGGCTATTTAAAGACACGATGAGACGTGAATTAATTGAGGTAGATGAAGCAAACTGTGTGAAAACGTTGGATGCAGTGTAGAACAGTCGATGCATGGTCAAATCCGTGTAGAACAGGCGTAGGCGTAGGACATGCATAGGCGTAGGCGGTGATACAGAGTACGAGCGTGTGCATTAGGCAGTCAAAGTTGATGCGACGTTGCATGCGTGTATTAAAGAGGTGAAGAGAAGAAATCCAAAGTCTCACGCCAAATCCTGCCTGGCTGCATGCATTGATGCGTATCTTCTGAAAACGAGGCGCGGAGGGCTACGTCGCTGCAAATGCGACACGACTCGTGTTTCTGAAACGAGGCGTGCAGGGCTGCAAATGCGACGCGACGTTGTTTACTCTTTTCTTCTTCTGCGATGTTGTCTACTATGAAAAAACGAGGCGTGCAGGGCTGCGTCGAGGGCTGCATGCACCGGGCTGGTGAACGGGGCCTCACTAGACAGTGTCCGTTGTTGCATGCAGTTACATTGAGACAAAACACCCAGTCCATGCACCGCGTCATTTTCAATCGTTTGATCGTAAGGAACGGTGCAGATCGAGTACATGCATGCAAACTACGACGGCAACGGCCTGCAGACGCTTAGACGAGCGCTTCTCTGTGCGGGAACGGGATCCTCTGACTTTAGGTCACTGACAAATGGAGCCCATCACACACCGGACCCATGTTTCATGGGAGAAAGTCAGAGAACGTAAGGTGGGCAAAGTAAGAGGATCTGGTTCCCTCTGTTTTTAGGGCATGTACAATAGTGTAGAGGGTGCTGTCTGCACTACTCGGCCATGTCATTTCTAGACCGCTTTAGAGATAGTTGGTACAGTGCGGTGACCCCCTAGCTTGTGTTGGGATCCATACGCTCCGTAGCTCCCCTCCCGGTGAAACCCTAGACCCGCTGGAGAAATACCGGACTTATACGGAAACACGCGGTAACAGCGTCGAAAGGGGGTAGCAATGTGGAACTATTTGCTTGGTTATGATAGGATAGCCCATAGGAACACAAAACAAAACGATAGAACCCACCTCTTCGGAAGATTCTCGATGTTTCGTCCGATACTGGAGTTTCACCCTATAAGCGCATGTAAACTCACGGGAGAGAAGTGGATGCCGGTGAAGCGGGTCACACCCCGAAGAGCAATCTTTGACATCCAAAGCACACAACACACCTATACTAACATGGTATGGCATCCCCAAGCTTGTGTTGGGATCCAGACGCTCCGTAGCCCCCATACCGGTGAAACCCTAGACCCGCTGAAGAAATACCGGACTTATACGGAAACACGCGGGAAAGGCGTCGAAAGAGGGTAGCAATGTGGAAATATTTGCTTGGTTGTGTTAGGATAGCCCATAGGAACACAAAACAAAAAGGTAGAACCCACCTCTTCGGAAGATTCTCGATGTTTCGTCCGATACTGGAGTTTCACCCTATAAGCGCATGTAACTCACGAGAGAGAAGTGGATGCCGGTGAAGCGGGTCACAACCCGGAGAGAAATCTTTGACATCCAAAGCACACAACACACCTATACTAACATGGTATGGCACCCCCTAGCTTGTGTTGGGATCTAGACGCTCCGTAGCATCCCCTCCCGGTGAAACCCTAGACCCGCTGGAGAAATACCGGACTTACACGGAAACACGCGGTAACGGCGTCGAAAGAGGGTAGCAATGTGGAACTATTCGCTTGGTTGTTCTAGGATAGCCCATAGGAACACAAAACAAAAGGGTAGAACCCACCTCTTCGGAAGATTCACAATGTTTCGTCCGATACAGGAGTTTCACCCTATAAGCGCTCACGAGAGAGAAGTGGATGCCGGTGAAGCGGGTCACACCCCGGAGAGCAATCTTTGACATCCAAAGCACACAACACACCTATACTAACATGGTATGGCACCCCCTAGCTTGTGTTGGGATCCAGACGATCCATAGCCCCCCTCCCGGTGAAACCCTAGACCTGCTGTTCGGGCACCGCCTCCTCCTGCGGCGACTGCTGCTCGGGCGCTGCCTCCTCCTGCGCCGGCTGCTCGTTCTCCTCGTAGTGGAACTCGTTGTCGCTATAGCTGTCACTGTGGCCCCGCGTCGCGGCCGCGGGTCGGCAGTACACCGGCGAGTTGCGGCAGGCACGGAGCCGGCGAGGCATCGTCTCGGGGTGTCTAAATGAAGTGCGGCGAGGGCGATGAGAGTGAGTGCGGTGAGGGCGAGGAGATGAACGGTGAGAATGGGGAGAGCGGCGAGGGGCCTTTTGTAGCCCTGGCGGGGCATTTGTTGCGCCGCGCGTGCCGTTACTCCGACAGCCTTTGACCGACGCGGGGCCCCGCGGTTTTCCCACGCGTCGCTGACAGCTCTGGCCCGCGTGGGCTGCCCCGCCTTTTCGCCCCCCAAGCCGAACCCAGCGGTGGTGGTGGTGGTGGTGGTGCCCCAGGTGCTCGTGGCGCAGCAGGGGGTGGTGCGGCGGTGGCGGCGGCGAGAGCGGCAGCGCACGATGGCGGGTCAACTAAATTGGGCGGCAGCGCACGACGGTGGTGGCGGGAAGCTCGGGTGTGGACTATTAAGCATAGTCAACTAACTGGGCGGTCCCACCTGTAAGCTCCGGACGGTTTCAACGAACTTGCAGTCCCACCCGGACCCACTTCACGAAACGGAGTCAGACTCCTCGGACCCACTTCGCGAAACGGATTCGACTCCAAACTTACCGTTCCGGCCTCTCCATAGTAGTTGCGCACGGACTAGGGGCAAAACTGAGCACCATTCGGCGCTAGGGGTAAAACTGAGTAGTAGTGGACCGTTGTGGGCAATTCGATAAAAACCCCAAATAAAATCACCAGATATGTTCTTCCTCTTGCAGTTACTAGTAGTTCACATATACTCCCTCCGTCTCAAAATAATTGTCTCTAAGTTGGAAAAAAATGGATGTATCTTACACTAGAATATGTCTAGATACATCCATGTTTGTCCAAATTTCAGACAATTATTTTGAGACGGAGGGAGTACAAGACTACAGGTAGAACTAGTTCATATACAGGTCTTCATTAAATGTTTTCATATCAGTGCAAACATGCTTCTAGACATGAATAAAAAGGTTCGAGAACCGAAAAGCTAGGACAGTACGAAGATGGTATTTTAGACATGAATTATCCCTGTACGTTGCACAAGCAGCTGGGGCTACTTAGTTTTCACCCAATGTCAATGATTACTAGACATTTACGTCCCTTGCATCTAAACATACTTCTAGACATGAATCATCCCCGTACGTTGCACAAGCAGCTGGAGCTACTTAGTTTTGCACCCAATGTCAATGATTACTAGACATTTACGTCGTTGTGCATCTACATGTAGGTGATTTTTATTAGACTAACCTTGGGCGTTGCACATAGAAACAATCATATGCATTCACCTGGCAAGGTATCTGTTGTACAAGCAAGGTCTGTAGTATGTACTATGTGCGTATGCCTCCTTGTGGCCATTTAGCAAAGATCAAAAAATAAACAAACAAGATCATGTGTACACAGTTCATGCATCGAAGCCCCAACAGCTAGACTACTAACCAAAGCATAGATCCATCATAGAGCCATTCAGCTCGCTATGGCTGCCATTAAGCTTGTGTCGCTTAGCTTGGTTGTGCTACTGAGCATTGGGTTAGCTAGCGCCGTGAGGGTGGTTAGATACTCTTCTTCTCGAGGAAGGGGTGAGGGTGAGGGAAGTGGCGGCGGGACTGTGAACGGCAGCGGTGGAGGAGCCGGGAGTGGCTCTGGAGCCGCAAACAGTGATTATGGATCGGCCCATGCAAGTGCTGGAGGCGGCGGGGGTGGGGGTGGTGAATCGAAGCAAGGTGACACTGCGTCTGGCGCTGGGTCAGGCAGCGGCTCAAGTAATAGCTACATGAGCAACGGGTATTACAGCGAGAACGGCCAGAGCAGGATATGAAGGTCGGAGCGGGGCCGGCGACGGCTGGTAGCGGGAGCTGAAATTTCCGTCCCGCCAAGCCTTTCTTCGCGATGGAGGGAGAAATTATTGGTAGCGTCGAAACCCTGGGGTTCACGGGTTGGAAGGAGAAATTATTGGTCGCCTCAAAAAAGGTTTATGGGCCCGCGCGGTTTACATGCTCTGCTATTCTCAAATATTTCGCTCGCAATCCGTATGCGGCAGTAATTTTTCAGTTCCAGGCCTTTTACGGGCTCGGGATATGCTGGAGATGCACTAAATATATCAAATTTTATGAAAGTGTATAAATTTTGCAGCTAGATGCACCACATTGCTTCCCTCTAGTGAATACAATTGTGAGTTGTCCGACTAGTTAGCTGTCATGACTCATGACGACTACCTTGATAATTTTGTAGAAAAGTGGCTAGATCCTAGATATAAATTATTTTCTAAATGGGCACACGTAAAATCGTCATCACAAGACTTCAACTAGCTGTAGAAAGTAAAAAATTACTGGTAAATTAACGAGCCGGTTTTCCCTCTACTTCAGTTAACCCTAGGGTCGAATCCACATTCAGACGACACACATGCAAGTATCCACGGTTATACAGTTGACATCGGAGGGACGACCTCGAAGTTTTCATCGTCAACTTTGACCTATTCCGTGGGTGCCGTAGCAAATGGTAAAATCCAACCAAGTGAATGCACGATCGGTTATCTTGTCAAAAGGAAGAGTTCAACTTAACCAGTACTTGCTTCGTTTATCTTACTGCCAAGTAACCATGCATGCAAGATTCCATGAAGATCTGAGTAGCCGGATGATGAAGCCATGAAGCGATCGGCGATAATTTGACCTTGCGCATGCAAGTTGCTCCCTGTCTGGACAAGTGGACATTCAAGTGATTGCCATTTTCGATGCCAAAGCATTGGAATCAAAGTCGGCACCAGCATGCACGTACGTGCTGCTGCTGCTTCTGCATGCAGTGAACATATCCAGCTCTTGATTAATTTTGTGGAATACAAATTCATGATAAAAAATCCAACGCCAAACTTATTTAACCATAGATTATTCTCTATGCCAGTACTAGGAATCACCAAGTTGATCTTTCTTACATGAGCTCAACTTGGTCTAATCTCACAGGATTAATTCTTACATACTCCATATAATGGCGCGAGGTTTTAGACATAACCACATGCAAATAATGGTGCAGTCTGCCGCTAGTTCCTGCCTTAATTACGGTGGAAATTAACAAGTTTACCCTTTCAGCTGTTCCAAGTCGTCGCTAGCTCGGTCAAGTATTGCCTCGATCGGGTGCCGATCCGCTTGAGTTAAGAAGCTCCACTAGGCCACGAGCACGCAGCTTGGCAGCTGGCGATCCAATCGCTAAAAACATTAATTTGCAGTATCATCCCAGCGCTATAGATACCTATGTGTGCCTTGTTCTACCATCAGTCTATCCCATTTAGAAGTTCTCTAAGCTCGCTATGGCTGCCATTAAGCTTGTGTCGCTTAGCTTGGTTGTGCTACTCAGTATTGGGTTAGCTAGCGCCGTGAGGGTGGTTAGATACTCTTCTTCTGGAGGAAGGGGTGAGGGTGAGGGAAGTGGCGGCGGGACTGTGAACGGCAGCGGTGGAGGAGCCGGGAGTGGGTCTGGAGCCGCAAACAGTGATTATGGATCGGCCCACGCAAGTGCTGGAGGCGGCGGAGGTGGGGGTGGTGAGTCAAAGCAAGGCGGCACTGGGTCTGGCGCAGGGTCAGGCAGCGGCTCAAGTAATAGCTACACGAGCAACGGGTATTACAGCTATGGGGGAGTTACTAGCGCCGGAGGTAATGGTGGTGGCGGTGGTGGTGGACAAGCCGCAGGCCCTAACTCCGTAGGCCACGGGTCTGGTGGTGGTGCTGGGTCAGGTTACAGTGGAGCAAGCAATGGCTACTATTCAGATGCAAATGCTAACGCTGATGCTAGCGGTGGAGGGGCGGGAAGTGGTCAAAACAACGGGAGCGGAGGTGGCTCGGGAGGTGGCAATGGTTACGCTGATGCTCACCCCTGAAATTTCGTCAAATAGTTAATCTAGAGAGGGAGCCCACTTTCCACTTTCACCTTTATTATGTCAATCCTCAGTTTGGTTTCGTTAGCCTGTAACTTTTTAATCGTATGCTTTTGTGTATTAAGAAGCAATCAATAAAGGGCACCCCACTATATTCAAGGATGTACTTTCACTAGTGGAAACAGTGGCATTAGTCTCGGTTCGTAGGCCCCATTTGTCCCGGTTGTGCAACCGGGACAAATACCCCTCCCCCATTGGTCCCGGTTGTGCCAGGACCCGGGACAAATGGGGCTGACCACGTGGCCCGTGCGCTGGAACCTGGCCAGGGCTATTAGTCCCGGTTCTCAATACGGCCCGGGATGCATGCCCCTTCTGCCGCGGCAGGGCTTTTGCCCTTTTCTCTGCCGCGGCAGAAATTCTACGATTTGCGTTTTTTGGGACCCCCAGACCTCCTGGCGGCCCCTCCCCGGACCTCCCGTGTCCCACGAGAAGAGAGGAGACTCGGTGGACCCTCCCCGGAGCTCCCGGATCGCACGAGTGAATAAGTATATAAAGCAGAATAAGGAACACTTATGTTACGGAAGCAAAGTATATCGAGCATATTACATGACCGATGGAGTGTATTACAAAATCAAATTAAGTTCCAACCGGAGGTATAGTACTCTCCATCTACGTTTATGAACTCTGCATCTAAGAAGCCCGCAATTTCCTCCTGAATTGCTCGTATGCGGTCCCTTGGTAGAAGACCGTCCCGAAGCCGTTCGATCTAATATAAAGAAGAGTGGTCAATATATATATATATATATATATATATATATATATATATATATATATATATATATATATATGAAACTAAGTAACTAAAATAGATAGTAATAAGAAGAATTTCTGCCCTTGGGACATGTCGTCTGACGAATGAACTCGCAAACGTAGTATCCACACAAGTTATTTCCGTCTCCTTGTTGCAAGCACTTTACGAGAACATTGTTTCAATCAAAATAATAATCAACCAGCCATGATAATGGTATCGACAGTAGAATCAAGGAGATGTGCACGGATCTAGATAGTACTTACTTGCACAACATCAAATGTAAGCTTTTTTTTCCATTCACCGGGAGACTTCTTTATGAACCTCTTCCAAACGCTACCCGAGAAAGAAAAAGAATAAAAAGAGTTAGTAATTACTTGATATCCAAAAATGAAACAAAGTAGTCGATATACTGAAGTTAATAAAGATTGAAATTACCGCTGGATCATTTCCTGCATGTCAGCCCACATCGAGAGAGGTTTACGTTTTGGGTCCATTACCATTACTTTTCCTTTGTCAATTTGGAAGATTAGCAGAATATAGTGGAACCTGCGCACGCAGAACTCATCAATTATACAGTGAACATCGAGTAAGGAAAACAGAATGTTTACAACAAAGTAACACACTAACCCGAAGTTGTAAGGAAATAGTATTTCCCGTCGGTGTTGGTTAAATATTATTGCGCTCGGAATATTATTTTCTGTATCCTTGGGAGATAGCTGAAGAGTCTTTTCATAAACAATATTTGGATCAATGAACCCAATATCATAGATTCCACCTCTTTTGCATTCAAGAATCTTCATTCTGCAATTATAATATATGAGTGTACTATATATATATATATGAATATGCAATTGAATGAGGTGAGCTAGAGAAATAAGTGCTTACAGACAATAGGCACTAAGGATAGATTTGTCGAGGGTCTGCTGCTGGTATAACTGAAACAATTCCTCAAATTGAATCATAACATATCCATTTCCATTTCCATAGTGCTCGTCCTTAACGTTGAGATATATCCAGTCCATAGATTCCTCAACGTCTTCCATATACCAACTATGCACTCTTCGCATTTTCGTTGGTAGATCCTTTATCTCCTCGGGTTTGACAAGAGACTTCCCGTACTGGTATTTGTACGCACATTCAGTTGCGGGGAAGTAGTTCACTGTTTGCATATACTCAGCAATGGACAAACCCGCATCAGCTGCCTTGTCTGCGTAGAGTGTTATAAACTCCGGATCAATTTGCTCGTCAGCAATATTAGCGCTCGGCCCCACCTGGGTATTGGAAATCACTTTGAGCGGGGACGTGGATTGTTTTTTCTGCTCTCCGAGCTGAGCAACTGATTTTCCCCTTTTCCCGCTTGCGCTACTACTCTTCGTCGACCGCACCATTTCCTGGTGTGACTTCAGAATAGAGCGGTCATAGTCAGATGACAGACTCGGCTCGGGTTGATGAAGAGTCTTCACCATTTTCCAAGCTCGTTCTATCTCTTCTTCGGTCTCGGGGAAATCTGGCTTTTGCTTATCCTTCCGCTTCGATTTCCACGCCTCGTATTCGTCCTTTGCGATTTTCTGGGTTTCCTCGGGAGTATAGTCGTAAGGTAACTTGGGTACCTCTTTTGGTACCTTCGGGAGGGGTGACCGTTGACATTTCGGTGATATTTTACGTTTCGGCAGAAACTTAGTGGGCGGAGAAGGCTGACGCGGCGGCGTAGGCGACCGCGCTGGAGACGTGCACGGCGTAGGCGACCGCGCCGGAGACGGCATGCATTGCGAAGACGACCGCGCTGGAGACTTTTGCGCTGGAGAAAGGCGAGGATTCGATGGCTTTGCCGTCTGATTTGGGAGCACAATGCATTCCTTTAGCCATAGAACGGTCAAGTTCTTGGCTTCTCCTAGTTCAGTCAACTCTTCGTCTTCACCTTCAGGAAAATCAAGCTTTACCCGCTCGAATCCGTTGACAACTTCATCGACCCCAACAACAGCGTAGCCCCGTGGAACCGGAAGACTATGGTGAGTTTGTTCGTTGCCAATTGGTAAGACATAGCCGGCCGCCGCCTTGATGGTTATATTGACGACCTTCACGTGGAGCTCACAGGTTGTCATCTCCGTGATCTCATCCACCGGGTGAATCATCGGCGGTGCATCATCACCCGGTAGCTGCGTGGACGCAACGCTGCTTTTGCAATGAGAATGTGCGGCGTCGGTAGCCTCGACTCCAACTTCTACCATGTGTACAGATGCGCCGGTAGACACTATCTGCTGGCTAAGTGTGTTAATTTGTTCCTGCTGCTTCTTTGCTACATCCTGCGTCATCTTTATCTGTTCTTCAAGTTGACGCCTCCAGTTTGCCTGAGTCTCTGCTTCAGCTACCTCCGCGTCCTTTCTACATTGACGGCTTCTATCGGGGTATAACTTTTTGGTGGAGTCGAACGCAATACTCCACGGAGGAGTGCCTTTTATGCCTCGTGTACGCCCTCCGTGTTCCTTATTCCCTGAGGGCGAGTGTGAGCTCGTCGTTCTCTCTATCTGGCACGAACTTCCCCTCTTTAACGTCCTTTATTGCGGTTCTGAGCTTTTCTATGGGTAGAGGACTCTCTTTATGCCTTAGGTTATATATTGCTTTTCCTTCGGCGTCCAACGTGCCCCCATGCCCGTAGAACCATGCCCTTGTCCGCTCGACCCACAAGAACGGCTCGGGAGTGATCCCCAGCTTAAGCAGGTTGTTCTCCCATGTCTCCCACTTGGGACTGGAACCCTTGTAGCCACCTTGCCCCATAACATGGTGATATACCTTTTTAGCGGCGTTTTTCTCATTTGTTTTTGTCCTTTCCAGTTCATTCTCTGCCAGCTTGTACTTCACGAAGTCTGCCCATACGGGTTTTATTTTCTCATACCCTTGAGTGAAATCAGGAGTCTTGTTCTTCTTAACATAATCAAGGTTCAATCTTTTCTTCCAGTTTTTGAATTGCTCGGCCATCTTTTTCAGGGTCCACGCTTTGACCTTTTCCCGTATCTCATGTTTCATTTTAGTAACATCGGCCTCATTCAAAGCCGCTTCATTCTCGTCCACCTCCGGCACGGGTAAGTTGAAATTAGCCAAAATCTTTGAGAAAAGATGATCTTTGGTTATTTTGCCGACATATGAAATTCCTTGTTTCCGCGGATCTTTTGGCTTATTCCACTCATTAACAGTGATCGGGATGTGATCTCTAACTAGCACTCCGCATTGCTTCACAAATTTTTGGGCAACATCAGCGGGAAACTCGGGTGCGCCGTCTGCTGCGATCGTGTCGGTCCTGTATCTTTCTGTATCTTTCAACTTCTTTGTTGCACCTCGTTTAGTCTTTTTTCCGGTTGATATACTTGAACCGGATGGCTAAAAATATAAAGACTGTTAATACATGTATATAGACAACGGATGCTTCATTAATTAACATATCTATATATGCACCTCGGAGCCGGTGTTTGTAATTTGTATCACTAGTAGAAAAAAGGCCTTCCATACGCCCCCATCAGTCCCCAAACGTCGCGCACCGTGACTAATGAGTCTTTAGTCCCGGGTCGGGAGGAGACCCGGGACAGAAGGTCATACGTCGCGGGTTGGGAAGCGCGTTGAGCCGCGTGGAGGGCATTAATTCCGGTTGATCTGGCCGCCCGGGACTATTGGTCCTTTAGTCCCGGTTGGCGTGGCCAACCGGGACTAAAGATCAAACTTCTCGCCTCCCGCGCGGCGGTTTTTATTTCGTGAGCGAGGCAGAAGGGCGCCATTCCACAGCGCGCGTCGGAGTCTCTCTGTTTCTCTTCCTCTCTTCTATGTACTGTCTTCCTCCTCATCTCTTCGATCGATCTTCACCAAGCACACACCATGGCTGAAGTTTGGGAAGAATACAATGGTCCCACACCATGCGGCAAGCTTCTCGACGTGTGCTACACCAACAGTTGTGAGAGGCTGCCCGGTGCTCTTGGTTATTTGACCAATCTCTATGACGCCTCTCCCGATGAACACCGGTTCTTCGGGCTTGATCTGGAGTATACGGCGAATCAGAGGGATGTTGCCGTCATCCAGATTGCGCTCAAGGAGTCTGTGTTGATCTTCCAATGGTCAAGGTAACGCACACGTACAATCTTGCATCTTCGATTTTTTTTTTGCATGTGAAGAATACATGTGTTGCAACATATCTAACACGTATCAAATTTTTGTTGTTGCAGTAGTTCAAAGTATTGTCCGGCCCTTGTTGATTTTCTTGTCAACAGGGGGTTTGACTTTTGCAGCGTTGACATCACGCAAGACCGTCCGAAGTTGATGCGCTTGGGTATTACGATACCTGAAGATCACTACATTGATCTTCAGAATCTTATCCAGTTGAAGGGGCCAAAGACCGGGATGGCTGTCATGGCAACTTCCTTGATCCACGAGGGCTACAAAAGGATGAAGTCTGATTTCCCCTCAAAGAATCACCGTTATTGGGAGAAGACCCCACTGGACTTGACGAACGTCAAGTATGCAGCCATAGATGCATATGTCTCCTACGAGTTGTTCCGCATCTACTCGACGGAGCCATAGATGTATGCATGTAATGGGTTATCTTAGTATATATATGTAATGGATATCTTTTGTTATGTAATGTTCCGTATTGTGAGACTTATGTAATGGATATCTTTTGTTATCACTTGTATTTTGTTATCACTTGTCTTTTGTTGTTCATAAAACTATGTGTGAGACTTATTTTATTTGTGATTTAGTTATCACTTGTCTTTTGTTGTTCATAAAACTATTTTTGTTTCCTATAGTTTTAAAGACTTGGATATTATTTCTATATTAATTCCTAGCTATACTATTTCTATATTATGTCAAACACACGTTTCAAAACAAGCAAAAACAAAAACACATCAAGAAAACAAAACAGAAAAACTACAGATTCTATATATCTGTTAACAAAAAATTAGTATTATTGTTCTTCATTTTTTGATATATTATTTGTATTATTAAGATTTTAAAATGAATTAGTATTATTGTTCTTAATTTTTTGATATATTATTTGTATTATTAAGATTTTAAAATGAATTAGTATTATTGTTCTTCATTTTTTGATATATTATTTGTATTATTAAGATTTTAAAATGAATTAGTATTATTGTTCTTCATTTTTTGATATATTATTTGTATTATTAAGATTTTAAAATGAATTAGTATTATTGTTCTTCATTTTTTGATATATTATTTGTACTATTAAGATTTTAAAATGAATTAGTATTATTGTTCTTCATTTTTTGATATATTATTTGTATTATTAAGATTTTAAAATGAATTAGTATTATTGTTCTTCATTTTTTGATATATTATTTGTATTATTAAGATTTTAAAATGAATTAGTATTATTGTTCTTCATTTTTTTATATATTATTTGTATTATTAAGATTTTAAAATGAATTAGTATTATTGTTCTTAATTTTTTGATATATTATTTGTATTATTAAGATTTTAAAATGAATTAGTATTATTGTTCTTCATTTTTTGATATATTATTTGTATTATTAAGATTTTAAAATGAATTAGTTCTATTTTTATTAATTTTTTGATATATTATTTGTATTTTTAGAAATAATACAAATTAAAAGTTAAAGTTTATTTATTTATTCAAAATAATTAATTACATCATTACTTTTGTTTATTAAAAGATTTATTTGAAATTCAGACAATAAAGAAATATGGCATCGAGTCTCATGTTAATAGCATTGATATGATAGTACTATCACATACATGCGTGCGAAACACTTGGATGCGGGACGGGATGGAACTCGGAAGTTAAGCGTGCTAGTGCTAGAGTAGTGGGAGGATGGGTGACCGAGCGGGAAGTTTGACCATGAGTAAGTAATTTGACTAGAGATAAGTGTAGTTAGACACTAAGCAAATAATACAAATTCTGGAAAAAAATGGGAGTGAAAAAAAGGTGCGAAAAATAATTAGAAACCAAATGAATTAAAAAAATTACGAAATAAATCTAGTCCCGGTTCATGTGGCCAACCGAGACTAAATGTCCTCCGCCTCCCGGCTCCGCCACCCGCCCACGTGGACGGGCCTTTAGTCCCGGTTCGCAGTCGGCGCGACTATAGAGTGGGGTCTTTAGTCGCGCAATGCTAGTCCCGGTTGCTGGGTCGGGACTACAGGCCCGGGCGAACCGGGACTACAGCCCTATTTTCTACCAGTGTATGGTTCCACCGGAGCCGTCGGCTGCTCCTATATCGGAGCCGTCGGTTTCTCCCTCATCAGAGTCGTCTCCCTGGGTGAGCACCGGATCTCCCTCACCGGAGTCGTTCATCCACTGGTTCACATCGGTCTCTACGTCGGGCCCGCGGATTAAACCCTCGATCATATTTTTGGCATCTTCGTCTCTTGGCTCCATACTATACAAAAAGAGTAAGTATATATATTTCAGATCAATTTCATTAAAATTATTTATACATAATAATTAACTAATGATCATTTATTTTCATCAAAATTGCTTATAGATAATACACAAAAAGAGCAACATATTCATGAAATATTTAAACGTACGATAACATTTCTAGCATTCTTAAATTTATAACACTAACTTAATTAAAATTTCGAACATTCATAACTAATAATTCTAACATTCTTAAATTCCCTATATCAATTCTAAACGTACAAATCTAAAATTTCTAAATCTAATCTAAAATTTCTAACATTCACAACTAATAATTCTAACATTCTTAAATTTCCTATATCAATTCTAAACGTACAAATCTAAAATTTCTAAGTCTAATCTAAAATTTGTAACATTCACAACTAATAATTCTAACATTCTTAAATTTGCTATATCAATTCTAAACAAATCTAAAGTTAATAAGTCTAATCTAAAATTTCTAACATTCATAACTAATAATTCTAACATTTGTAACACTAATAAAAAACAGTAATTAAGTAAAAAAAGAAAAAAAGAAAAAAGGGCCCGGGTTAGGGCGAGATGGAGGCAGGTCGTACCTCCTCTCGGGGCAGCGGCGGGCCGGCGGCGCGGGGCAGCGGCGGCGGGGGCGGTGGAGGGCGGCGCGAGACGGGATCGAGGGCGGGGCGCGAGGCCGGCGCGAGACGGGATCGAGGGCGGGTGCGCTCGACGGGGAGCGATCAGGCCTGAGGGCCGACGGAGTCGAGGGGCGGCGCCGCAGAGGAGGACGCCGACAGGGGCGAGGGGCGGCGCTGCAGAGGTGGACGGGGGCGCGGGGCGGCGCGGGGGAGACGGGATCGAGGGGGCGGCGCCGCAGAGGAGGACGCTGACGGGGGCGAGGGGCGGCGCGGGGGGACGGAAAAAATGGGCAGCCTGGCGGCGTCGATTTCGTCCCTGCGCGCGGTCTGGAACTGGGAGGGACGGTGACGTGTATATATCTATCTAGCATCCGTCCCGGTTGGTGGCAACAACCGGGACGAAATGCCCTTCCGTCCCGGTTGGTGGCAACAACCGGGACGAAAGCCCCCGGCTGGTCGCGCGCGCCGGGACCAGAAGTACTTTTGGGCCGGGCGCGCCAATTGTTTTAGCGCCAAAATTTAAATATCTTAAATATGCACGTGAATAACTTCTATATACTTTCAAATTTGAAAAAAAAAATCAACATGAAAATTGTTTGAATTTGCATAACTAATTCAAATCCGTTTTCTGTTTACCTAAATAATTATTCTAACTATTCAAACTATTAACTATTTCACTATTTGCACTTAATTTAAATATAAATATCTTATATTGTTTTAAAATTAGTAATAATTACATTAAACAGAAAACAGACGCGCTAGCGCGCCGCAGTGTCGCCGGAATACAAATTCTTTTATTAAAAAGAGAAAACAAACGAACACCGAGGGGGATGCGGTAAACATTCTGTTCTGCCGTGCTCGGACGCCGCGGAAGCCGGTGGTGATGTTCCCGTGCACATTACTACCCAAGCTCAAAGTGAACACTGACCCAAGCATGCATGGATGAATGTGTTAAAGGGGGATGAATGTGTTAAACACTGACCCAAATGCACGGCTCACAGCAGCTCGAAAGAAACACACCGTAGCCCTGATCGAACGGCTCACAACAGCTCGAAAGAAACACACCCGGATCCAACGACTCACGAGCGCTTGAAAGAAACACACGATCCGTGTGATTCTATCTGATTGGTCCAAACGAAACCCTAATTCCCATTTAGTCCCGGTTGGTGTCCCCAACCGGGACTAAATGGATGATAAGTTTCCCAATGAAACCCTAATCCATTTAGTCCCGGTTAGTGTCCCCAACCGGGACTAAAGGGATGCTTTCTTCTCGCTATATATATGTATGCATTGCCACACCATTGGCATAAACAC
Organism: Alopecurus myosuroides; assembly: GCA_028641055.1. Lineage (NCBI taxonomy): Eukaryota > Viridiplantae > Streptophyta > Magnoliopsida > Poales > Poaceae > Alopecurus > Alopecurus myosuroides. Next base: position 371,903,709 of record CM054060.1, read on the forward strand.
ATACAAACTCACCACTCTCTCATGGCTTCTACCGTACCCACTCTAACATTCATCCAGGCGGAGGCACTTTCCGCCTCGAACTACCCCTGCCCGTGCGGCTACAACGTTCCCGCCGGTTGGATGTTGAGCGCCGGAGGAGTGCCGGTCCCTCCTCTTCCTCAAGGTGTGGCGCGTCGGGCGGCCATCACGAACCACTACTACCACGAGCTCACGCCGGAGCAGCGGAGGAATCCCAGCTGGCATCCCGATAACCAGCATACTTGGGATGCCTTCTTCATCAATCGGCGTGAGAGGGCGCTCGCCAGGTATGAGGAGGACGGTCTGCCTCCTGGGAACTTTCACGAGGCCGGTCGTCGGCTATGGTGGTCCGGCCGGACTCTACAGAGCGTCATGGACTACATCAGGGACGGCGATATCCCCCGCCTGCGCTACCCTCAGGCCCAGTCCTGGAGTCGTGATCCTCCGAGGGAGTGCAGAGCACCGTCAGACGATAGTGACGACGACGGCGACGGCGACTACGACGACTACGAGTACATGTACTATAGGCCTAGGCAGGAGTATGAATAGTAGATCGATGCACTCTTGCCATTATGTACTGTCTTCTTTATTTAGATCTATGCTCTCCGTTTAGATTTAGATCCAATCTTGCCATTATGTGTACTGTGCCTTGTTTATCTATCGAAATGCATGTATTTCAAGAAAAGGTGTCCTACCGTCATACTGAACTATATTCAGAGAGACAAGGCTCAGAGTACAGACATGTAGCCGGCAATCCAAGTCAGACCAGCAACAGGTGATGCTCAAATGCTTCAGGGAACGAGACGATACCTTAGGAGCACGGGTGATGCAATAATTCATCTTCAAATCCTCCAATGCAGGACAGCTAGGAAAATCAAGAAAGGTCTCTTGTAGGGTTACACAATCAAGGTGTAATGTTCTGAGATGGCGAGAGACAAGAGGCAGGTTGTCTAAGCAGAGAGAAGGATCACTGTTATCAAGGCTGAGCACACGAACTTTGCACTTCACAGCGAAACGGATCCATAGGCTCACATAGGGATGGTCCTCATGGTTCAAGTCTTCACCGAGTTTGATCTCAACACTATCTAGGTCGGTGCGCTCACGCAGCACCACGAGATGGTCCACGAACTTTCGGAGGTTTTGGAAATCAGAATACTCATGATGGTCAATGCGCAGCCCTGTGCTCGACCTCGAGAGATGGCGCCACCGCCGGGCGAGCACGCAAGTTCGTACGGCCTCCTGGGCTGGGAGGAAGGAGAGAAAGTGGTGGAGGATACTGTCGGGGAGTTCGCCGATGCGGTCGGCGCTGCTCACCGGCGGCGCACTGTTGCGCTTAGTAGGAGGAGGCATTCCGTTAAACAGGCGGCGGGTGTCGACGGAGCTGCGAGACAAGAAACCATCAGGCGACCGCGAGGGTGGATAGAATGGGTTGTGATAGAAGAGACATATGCATACTTTGCGGCGTCGATGCCTCACCTCATGTGGCCGCCGGCATGTGCGAGTCGCAGAGCGGCAATAGGAAGATGGACTGGTGCTTCGTTTCTGAAATGTGTGGGCGGTCGACCTTCAAAAAGAGGAGGGTAGAGAGTGGTTGGACATTAACGCAGCCGCCTAATGTGAATGCTGCTTTTTGTTGGGAGTTGTGCAACGGAGACGAATATCGTGGCCGGATTAAACTGGGAGACCTCAAATTAATATAATTGCCATATGTGCTTAATGAATATAACTCCTTCAACTAATATTACAAATGAGTTTGGAAATTGGTTGAATGGGGCGGATAAAAAGACTATTTGTTGGTCTGTGGCTAGGTATTGGTCCCGGGTCGTGCCACAAACCGGGACCAATGCCCATGCGCGTGCCACGTGGCCTCTGGCTAGGTATTGGTCCCGGGTCGTGCCACGAACCGGGACCATTGGCTCCCCACGAACCGGGACAGATGCCCCCAGGTGGTTTCTGCTGCCTCGGGCACACGAACCGGGACCAATGCATGGTTTTTGTCCCGGATTGTGGTGCAACCGGGACAGATGCCCCCTGCCCCCCATGGACGAAAGAAGTTGTTTCCACTAGTGTTTGTAGTTGTTTGACGAATTTTTTATACCAAACATTCTATATTATATATACACACATGCGTAAATTAGCAAAATTCTTCTGAATGACGTGTGGGACCCACACCATACAAAATATTTATGAAACCATCTATATATGATATTGGTATCATTTTATAGGGTTCGGCATGCACATCGCGATGGCACGAACGGATGAGAAAATTTATTCACCATTTGAAAAATATGAGCCTCAGATGTTTTGAATTCTACATGTACAAAGTTGGCAACTTTTAACTGATTGGCTCGAGTGGAGCTGTAGCATGCATACAATGCATGTATGTATTCTTCTCAATGACGTGTGGGGTCCACGTCATACAAAATATTTACGAAAATATCTATAAATGATATTGGGCTCATTTTGCAGAGTATGTCATTGCATGTCATGAGGGTGCAAACGGTTTAAAATTTTGATTCGCCATTTGAGAAATATGGTCTTCAGAAGTTTTGCATCTTCCACGTACAGCTAGCGACTTCTGAATCGATCGGCTCCATGGTGCATGCATGCAATAGTTGCGGTACGTGATTACAAAAGCAAAGGAAAATCAGTTTAGGGTTGTTTTCCCTCACGGGAGGATACCCAATGTAGAAACAACTGCATGATGTCCGGTACGAGTCGTATTTCATAAAGATGAGCTCAGTACTGACATCATGTGTACCCTGGTGGAGATAGACTCGGGTCTAAACGGCCACACGATATTTTTTGTTGACTTGATCGGCAAGCCGATACGCCTAGGCATCCATGCCGTACGCGGCACGGAGGCACGCACGCACGAGAGGCAACATAGAGGCACGCACGCACGGTAAAACACCGGCCGCACGAGAGATCGCACAGGCGTAAAGAGGCAAGCGAGACCTCATCACACTAGTGGAAACAACCCCTTTCGTCCAGGGGGGCAGGGGGCATCTGTCCCGGTTGCACAAAAAACTGGGACAAGTGCCATGCATTGGTCCCGGTTCGTGTGCCCGAGGCAGCAGAAACCACCTGGGGGCATCTGTCCCGGTTCGTGGGGAGCCAATGGTCCCGGTTCGTGGCACGACCCGGGACGAATCCCTAGCCACAGGCCACGTGGCGCGCGCATGGGCATTGATCCCGGATCATACCCCTAACCGGGACCAATGTCCCTTCCCCTACAAATGCGGCCACAGCCAACGTCCTTTTTTTTTTTAAGCTTGGGAGTGAGAGAGAGGTGTGGGTGGTATTGTCTGTCCGCGTGGCGCGGGAGTCCTGCCGCGTGGCGCGGGAGTTGTAACGCGTGGCCATGAATGCGCGTTATAAACTGCCGCACCTCCACTCCACGCACCGTCGTGCCACCACCATGCCTTCGAGGAGGAACAACACTACCGGTTTCCGCGGAGTTCGATCGCGGCAGAACGGATTGTTCACCGCGACTATCCGCTTCGGGGACGACCGCATCCCCCTCGGCTCCTTTGCGACGGCCTCGGAGGCCGCCCGCGCTTGGGACGCGGCGGCCTGGCGCCTCAGCCGCCCGCGGTCGTTGATGAATTTTAGCGACTGCCACACCCTCTGGGAAGCGGAGGCCAGGGCGCCGATGCCGCAGATCGTCACTGCCGCCGACCACCGCCACCTCAGGCACCGCGCGTTTCAGGGCCTAGTCGACGCCAGGGACGACCGCGTGGTCCGCGAGTGTTACCGGAACAATCCGAGTGAGGAGAGCGCCGACGAGGAGCTATGGCAGACCCGCGCGGCTGAGCGGGCGGAGCGGCGCCTCGAACGCCACCTCGAGTTAGATGCCGCTCGGGAGGCGAGGATGAAGTCGCTGCAAGCGCTCCGTCGGGCCGACCACGCCGGCGAAGTCTGGGCCTCCGACGATCCGAGGTGGGGGCCTATCTCGGAAATACCATCATGCACCTCCTCCGACGACGAGGAGGTCACCGACGACGACGAGGACGAAGAGTAGCGCGCTAGCGCGTCTGTTTTCTGTTGGCTGTTTAATAAAATAATTTGTTGTATTCCGGCAAACAGTGGCCCTCTAGCTCGTCTGTTTTCTGTTTTCCGTGTGATTTTTCCTGATTTGTTGGATTCAGATCTAATGGCATTTCGATAGACGTTAAAAAGAGGGGGACATGTATTTCGATAGATAAAAAGGCACGGTACACATAATGGCAAGATTGGATCTAAATCTAAACGGAGAGCATAGATCTAAATAAACAAGGCAGTACATAATGGCAAAAGTGCATCGATCTACTAGTCATACTCCTGCCTAGGCCTATAGTACATGTACTCGTAGTCGTCGTAGTCGCCGCCGCCGTCGTCGTCACTATCGTCTGACGGTGCTCTGCACTCTCTCGGAGGATCACGACTCCAGGGCTGGGCCTGAGGGTAGCGCAGGCGAGGGATATCGCCGGCCCTGATGTAGTCCATGACGCTCTGTAGAGTCCGGCCGGACCACCATAGCCGACGACCGGCCTCGTGATAGTTCCCAGGAGGCAGACCGTCCTCCTCATACCTGGCGAGCGCCCTCTCACGCCGATTGATGAAGAAGGCATCCCAAGTATGCTGGTTATCGGGATGCCAACTGGGATTTCTCCGCTGCTCCGGCGTGAGCTCGTGGTAGTAGTGGTTTGTGATGGCCGCCCGACGCGCCACACCTTGAGGAAGAGGAGGGACCGGCACTCCTCCGGCGCTCAGCATCCAACCGGCGGGAACGTTGTAGCCGCACGGGCAGGGGTAGTTCGAGGCGGAAAGTGCCTCCGCCTGGATGAATGTTAGAGTGGGTACGGTAGAAGCCATGAGAGAGTGGTGAGTTTGTATGTGTTTATGGCAATGCAGTGGCAATGTATACATATATATAGCGAGAAGAAAACATCCCTTTAGTCCCGGTTGGGGACACCAACCGGGACTAAATGGGTTATGGTTTCATTCGGAAACGGATCATCCCTTTAGTCCCGGTTGGGGACACCAACCGGTACTAAATGGGAATTAGGGTTTCGTTTGGACCAATCAGATAGAATCACACGGATCGTGTGTTTCTTTCAAGCGCTCTTGAGTCGTTGGATCCGGGTGTGTTTTTTTCGAGCTGTTGTGAGCCGTCCGATCAGGGCTACAGTGTGTTTCCTTCGAGCTGCTGTGAGCCGTTGGATGAGTTGTTTCTTAACCGTTGGATCAAAACACTAGCTCAACACTTTGTGAGCCAGAGGACCCTATATATATATAGCCCAGCTTCATACACCGGTCAGTTCATCTCCCAAATACAAAACATCCGGATCAGTGTTTAACACATTCATCCATGCATGCTTGGGTCATTGTTGACTTGGTGCTCGGGTATTAATGTGCACGGGAACATCATCCGCGGCGTCCGAGCACGGTAGAAAAGAAATTTGTATTTCAGCGTCTGTTTTCTGTTTAAAGTAATTATTACTAATTTTAAAATAATATAAGATATTTATATTTAAATTAAGTGCTAATAGTGAAATAGTTAATAGTTTGAATAGTTAGAATAATTATTTAGTTAAACAATTTTAATGTTGTAATTTTTTCCTAATTTGAAACTATATAAAAGTTATTCACGTGCATATTTAATATATTCAAATTTTGGCGCTAAAACAATTGGCCAAAAGTACTTCTGCTCCCGGTGCGCGACCAGCCGGGCCTTCCGTCCCGGTCGGTGGCAACAACCGGGACGAAAGCCCCTTCCGTCCCGGTTGGTGCCACCAACCGGGACGGAAGGGGCTTTCGTCCCGGTTGTTGCCACCGACCGGGACGGAAGGGGGGATAGGATATATACACGTCACCGCCCCCCCTCAGCTCCAGACCGCGCGCAGGGACGAAAGCGACGCCGCCAGGCTGCCCATTTTTTCCGTTCCCCCGCGCCGCCCCTCGCCCCGTCGGCGTCCTCGCCTCTGCGGCGCCGCCCCTACGTCCCGTCGCACCCGGCGCCGCCCCTCGCCCGTCGGCGCTCTCCTCTGCGGCGCCGCTCGTTGCCCCCGTCGGCGCCTCCTCTGCGCCGCCACCCCTCGCCCCCGACGCGCCGCCCCTGCCCCGTCGGCGTCCTCCTCTGTGGTGCCGCCCCTCCTCTGCGGCGCCGCCCCTCGCCCCACGCGCCGCCGGCCCGCCGCTGCCCCGCGCCGGGCTCCACCGCTAGCTCCGCGCCGACGCTGCCCCGCGCCGCCGGCCCGCCGCTATCCCAACAGGAGGTAAGGCCTGCCTCCATCTCGCCCTAACCCGGGGCCTTTTTTGTTTTTTTTCCTTTTTTTTTACTTAATTACTGTTTTTTATTAGTGTTACAAATGTTAGAATTATTAGTTTATGAATGTTAGAAATTTTAGATTAGACTTATTTACTTTAAATTTGTCTAGAATTGATATAAAAAATTTAAGAATGTTAGAAATTTTAGATTAGACTTAGCAATTTTAGATTTGTACGTTTAGAATTGATATAGGAAATTTAAGAATGTTAGAATTATTAGTTATTAGACTTAACAATTTTAGATTCGTACGTTTAGAATTGATATAGGAAATTGAAGAATGTTAAAATTATTAATTATGAATGTTAGAAAATCTAATTAAGATAGTGTTATAAATTTAAGAATGCTAGAAATGTTATCGTATGTTTAAATATTATTATGCATAAGCAATTTTAATGAATTGGATCTGAAATATATACTTACTCTTTTTGTATAGTATGGAGCCAAGAGACGAAGATGCCGAAAATATGATCGAGGGTTTAATCCGCGGGCCCGACGTAGAGCCCGATGTGAGCCAGTGGATGAACGACTCCGGTGAGGGAGATCCGGTGCTCACCCAGGGAGACGACTCCGATGAGGGAGAAGCCGACGGCTCCGATATGGGAGCAGCCGACGGCTCCGGTGGAACCATACAAATTACAAACACCGGCTCCGAGGTGCATATATATATATGTTAATTAATGAAGCATCCGTTGTCTATATACATGTATTAACAGTCTTTATATTTTTAGCCATCCGGTTCAAATATATCAACCGGAAAAAAGACTAAACGAGGCGCAACAAAGAAGTTGAAAGATACAGAAAGATACAGGATCGACACGATCACAGCAGACGGCGCACCCGAGCTTCCCATTGATGTTGCCCAAAAATTTGTGAAGCAATGCGGAGTGCTAGTTAGAGATCACATCCCGATCACTGTTAATGAGTGGAATGAGCCAAAAGATCCGCGGAAACAAGGAATTTCATATGTCGGCAAAATAGTCAAAGATCATCTTTTCTCAAAGATTTTGGCTAATTTCAACTTACCCGTGCCGGAGGTGGACGAGAATGAAGCGGATGTGACTGAGGCCGATGTTACTAGAATGAAACATGAGATACGGGAAAAGGTCAAAGCGTGGACCCTGAAAAAGATGGCCGAGCAATTCAAAAACTGGAAGAAAAGATTGAACCTTGATTATGTTAAGAAGAACAAGACTCCTGATTTCACTCAAGGGTATGAGAAAATAAAACCCGTATGGGCAGACTTCGTGAAGTACAAGCTGGCAGAGAATGAACTGGAAAGGACGAAAACAAATGAGAAAAACGCCGGAAAAAAGGTATATCACCATGTTATGGGGCAAGGTGGCTACAAGGGTTCTAGTCCCAAGTGGGAGACATGGGAGAACAACCTGATTCAGCAGGGGATCACTCCCGAGCCGTTCTTGTGGGTCGAGCGGACAAGGTCATGGTTCTACGGGCATGGGGGCACGTTGGACGCCGAAGGAAAAGCAATATATAACCTAAGGCATAAAAAGAGTCGTCCTCTACCCATAGAGAAGCTGAGAGACGCAACAAAGGACGTTAAAGATGGGAAGTTCGTGCCAGATAGAGAGAACGACGAGCTCACACGAGCCCTAGGGAATAAGGAACACGGAGGGCGTACACGAGGCACAAAAGGCACTCCTCCGTGGAGTGTTGCGTTCGACTCCACCAAAAAGTTATACCCAGATAGAAGCCGTCAACGTAAAAAGGACAAGGAGGCAGCTGAAGCAGAGAATCAGGCAAACTGGAGGCGTCAACTTGAAGAAATGGTAAAGCTGACACAGGATGTAGCAAAGAAGCAGCAGGACCAAATTAACACACTTAGCCAGCAGATAGTGTCTACCGGCGCAACAGTACACATGGTAGAAGTTGAAGTCGAGGCTCCCGACGCCGCACATTCTCATCGCAAAAGCAGCGTTGCGTCCACGCAGCTACCGGGTGATGATGCACCGCCGATGATTCACCCGGTGGATGAGATCACGGAAATGACATCCTGTGAGCTCCACGTGAAGGTCGTCAATATAACCATCAAGGCGGCGGCCGGATATGCCTTACCAATTGGCAACGAACCAACTCACCATAGTCTTCCGGTTCCACGGGGCTACGCTGTTGTTGGGGTCGATGAAGTTGTCAACGGATTCGAGCGGGTAAAGCTTGATTTTCCTGAAGGTGAAGACGAAGAGTTGACTGAACTCGGAGAAGCCAAGAACTTGACCGTTCTATGGCTAAAGGAATGCATTGTGGTCACAAATCAGACGACAAAGCCATCGAATCCTCGCCTTTCTCCAGCGCAAAGGTCTCCAGCGCGGTCGTCTTCGCAACGCATGCCGTCTCCGGCGCGGTCGCCTGCGCCGTGCACGTCTCCAGCGCGGTCGCCTACGCCGTCGCGTCAGCCCTCTCCGCCCACTAAGTTTCTGCCGAAACATAAAAAATCACCGAAACGTCAACGGTCACCCCTCCCGAAGGTACCAAAAGAGGTACCCAAGTTACCTTACGACTATACTCCCGAGGAAACCCAGAAAATCGCAAAGGACGAATACGCTGCGTGGAAATCAAAGCGGAAGGAGAAGCAAAAGCCAGATTTCCTTGAGACCGAAGAAGAGATAGAACGAGCTTGGAAAATGGTGAAGACTCTTCATCAACCCGAGCCGAGTCTGTCATCTGACTATGACCGCTCTATTCTGAAGTCACACCAGGAAATGGTGCGGTCAACGAAGAGTAGTAGCGCAAGCGGGAAAAAGGGGAAATCAGTTGCTCAACTCGGAGAGAAGAAAAAACAATCCACGTCCCCGCTCAAAGTGATTTCCAATACCCAGGTGGGGCCGAGCACTAATATTGCTGATGAGGATATTGATCCGGAGTTTATAACACTGTACGCAGACAAGGCAGCTGATGCGGGTTTGTCCATTGCTGAGTATATGCAAACAGTGAACTACTTCCCCGCAGCTGAATGTGCGTACAAATACGAGTTCGGGCAGCCTCTTGTCAAACCCGAGGAGATAAAGAATCTACCAACGAAAATGCGAAGAGTGCATAATTGGTATATGCAAGCCGCTGATGAATCTGAGGACTGGCTATGTCTCAGCGTTAAGGACGAGCACTATGGAACTGGAAATGGATATGTTATGATTCAATTTGAGGAATTGTTTCAGTTATACCAGCAGCAGGCCCTCGACAAATCTATCCTTAGTGCCTATTGTCTGTAAGCACTTATTTCTCTAGCTCACCTCATTCAATTGCATATATATTCATATATATATATATATAGTACACTCATATATTATAATTGCAGAATGAAGATTCTCGAATGCAAAAGAGATGGAATCTATGATATTGGGTTCATTGATCCAAATATTATTTTTGAAAAGACTCTTCGGCAATCTCCCAAGGATACAGAAAATAATATTATGAGGGCAATAATATTTAACCAACACCGACGGGAAATACTATTTCCTTACAACTTCAAGTAAGTGTGTTACTCTGTTGTAAACATTCTGTTTTCCTTACTCGATGTTCATTGTATAATTGATGAGTTCTGCGTGCGCAGCTTCCACTATATTCTGCTAATCTTCCAAATTGACAAAGGAAAAGTAATTGTAATGGACTCAAAACGTAAACCCCTCTCAATGTGGGCTGACATGCAGGAAATGATCCAGCGGTAATTTCAATCTTTATTAATTTCAGTATTTATATATTGCAATATATCGACTACTTTGTTTCATTTTCGGATATCAAGTAATTACTAACTCTTTTTATTCTTTTTCTTTCTCGGGTAGGGTTTGGAAGAGGTTCATAAAGAAGTCTCCCGGTGAATGGAAAAAACAACTTACATTTGATGTTGTGCAAGTAAGTACTATCTAGATCCGTGCCCATCTCCATTATCATGCCTGGTTGATTATTATTTTGATTGAAACAATCTTCTCGTATAGTGCTTGCAACAAGGAGACGGGAATAACTTGTGTGGATACTACGTTTGCGAGTTCATTCGTCAGACCACATCTCCCAAGGGCAGAAATTTAAAACAACTTCATGTACGTTAATCGTCAATTCTTCTTATTACTATCTATTTTAGTTACTTAGCTTCATATATTTTAGTGACCACTCTTCTTTATATTAGATCGAACGGCTTCGGGACGGTCTTCTACCTAGGGACCGCATACGAGCAATTCAGGAGGAAATTGCGGGCTTCTTAGATGCAGAGGTCATAAACGTAGATGGAGAGTACCATGCCTCCGGTTGGAACTAAGTTTGATTTTGTAATACACTCCATCGGTCATGTAATATGATCGATATACTTTGCTTCTGTAATATAAGTGTTTCTTACTCTGCTTTATATACTTATTCACTCGTGCGATCCGGGGGCTCGGTGGAGGGTACACCGAGGCTCCTCTCTTCTCGAGGTCCGGGGAGGGGCCGCCAGGAGGTCTCGGGGACCAAAAAAACGGAAATTGTAAATTTCTGCCGCGGCAGAGAAAAGGGCAAAAGCCCTGCCGCGGCAGAAGGGGCATGCATCCCGGGTCGTATTCAGAACCGGGACTAATAGCCCTGGCCAGGTTCCAGCGCTCGGGCCACGTGGTCAGCCCCATTTGTCCCGGGTCCTGCCACAACCGGGACCAATGGGGAGGGGTATTTGTCCCGGATGCCCCGTCCCGGTTGCACAACCGGGACAAAAGGGGGCCTACGAACCGGGACTAAAGCCCCTGTTTCCACTAGTGTCACCGTCTTACTCCTTAACATAGATCCTCGGCTACACCACGCACGTCTTGATCTTGGGTCGATTCGCTAGCGGCGACGATCACGGGAGAGACCATCCACGCAAACCACACCATCCACTCCAATCACATCCTTCGGTGGCCATGGCGTCATACGCGAGGAGCTTCTTCGATGGTAAGTGATCACCGGCTATATCCTATACTTTTTTCCAGAGAGAATTATTCTATGGTGCGTGCATCTGTTGGTCCAATTTATCGTGCAAGTAGCCAGAAATTACACCATCGAAAAGAGGCCATAAATCATGGTTTCCCGATAAGATTGATGACAAGAGTACATGTTCTATGGTGTGTGCATCTGTTGGTCCTACCTATCGTGCAAGTTTTTAGCGCTAAATCAAATTTATAGGCGAAGCGACGGGAAGCGGTGGCTAGGGTCACAATTTGACCCCCCCCAGGTGCGACCTAGGAGGGGGGCCATGAAGGAGTTATGCCCTAGAGGAAAATAATAAAGTTATTTTATTAATATATCATAACTCATACATGTCCATAATATGTTTTATGTTATGATATAACTGTATTAAGCGGAAACGTTAATACACATGTGATATAAAACTAATTCAGGTCCCTAGTAAGCCTCTATTTAACTACTCCATTGGGCAACAAATGATCAAGGTTTCCTGGTCATGGGCAATTACGCCATTGACAATTGAGTCATGTCATTATATGAATGATATGATGAATACACACGCAACTTATAAATATCCATAAAATGTAGTATCCAAACCTCTGACCATGAGATGATATTTTAATTGCTATCTCCGAGGTTGTTTTAACTGCATCCACCGTCATTAACTTAAATAGGTGACCATAAAGGTGTACGTTGGAGAATCGGAGGGATATGTTGAGGCATATGCATCAAGAGCGGGATTTTTCAATCCAAATAATGGACAGATACTCTAGGCCCACTTAGAGGTGTTACATCAAGTAAAGCTTGCAAGCATGTGACCATGCTAGGGGGATGCAACATCGTGGTAATGAGAAGATAGGTTTGTCGGTAATGAGACTGTAATTGGTATGGGGATACCGGAGAACCAGCTCGGACAAACCAAGTATCGTCTGACAGAAAGTGGGGGAACTTCCGTTTAAGGTTCAACAACGAAGATAATCATAGATTGCACACGAACCAAGGTGGCTATTTTAGGCCCCGCTTGTGTCATTGATCGGAGAGGGATCTCAATCATGTATGGGTGTCACAATTAAGGGTGACCGATGACATAGTGATTAATTACCGAAGAGAAATAAGAGAGAATAGAGCCAAAATAGTTTCAGGATTTATCTGATGGAGATTGGAGTGCAACGAACGGTGTTTCAGTGTTAAAATAAATTAATAATATGTATTTGTTATTAATTAGTGTAACTAATAATTAAATATATTTTTATTTAATTAATAAAGCTATTTGTCCATGAATGGGCCTTAGTGGCATAAGAGGCCCATTAAGGAAAAAGGGGAAATGGAGGAGGGAGGAGTCCCCAACTCGCATGGGTCTCTTAGGGCCTATGGGAGGGGGTGCGGATTTCCCCCTTGGCCGGCCAACCATTTGGGCATTAGTCCCACGTAGCTAAGCCAAGAAGAATGACTCCCCTCCACCTCATATATAAAGAGAGGCACCTCTCTCTCCTTGGCATCCAATTTTCTCTCTCTCTCTCCTCTCATCCAGTGGTTCCCAATTTTGGAGTTGCGCGAGAGTCAAGGTTCTCTCCACCCTACACCCACTGCCGTGTAGAATTCTCTGTGCTCCATCTCTCTACCTTTATTGCTTTGCTGGATCAGAGCCCCGGAGCATCGGTTACACCGTACGTGTGTAAATATTACGAGGCACTATACTTTTAGTGCTAGATTTGCATCACCACCGACTACACGACCTTGAGGTCAGCTACGTACGGCTCCATCGTCAGCGCTTGTGCAGGAGCATAATTCCCGCTATCGGTCTTCAAGGGTATGATCTCCGTTTTTTCCCGTTACTTCATATCTGCATAGTTATAGATCTTGCCTTTGTTTTGGTTATCATGAGTAGGATTTTTTTTATTCCACCACGTAGCCCCTTCAGTGGTATCAGAGCTGATCTATGCATAGATATAAAGTACGGTTGGAACTCATGTTGGTAGAGGGCATCGAACCTTCAAATCGTTACCCTCTAGCGTGTTCTTGCTCATATCACGGGATTGTTTGATGAAGCGGCCTGAACCGACCTTACGCGTACACTTACGTGAGGCTAGTTCTGTGTCTGACGTATGTCTTGTACCATGCAAGCAGATGGTGGGTGTCTATCTCTCTTACAATAGTTGATATGGCATTTTCAATGGAGGGCCCTGAAAGGGGTGCAATAGAGACGATTCTTTGATCGGTGTTGTGGCTACATGTTCGTAAGTAGAAGCTGAAAGTGCATTTGCATCTTTGATCTCTCTTAGGTTTGAAGTTGATAACAACACTACTAAGAATCTAACAGTGCGTCAAAGTATTTCAGGAAATGTCAGCTAGATGCAAAAAGGTGAAGAGAATTCCAAGCCAAAGCCCCCAACATCAACCTGATCCAGCGGTAGTTCAGGGCGCCCCATCGGTAGTACGGCTCTGCACAGCAAGCGGTAGTACCGCGCCCAGTACCGCCAGAAGTACCGCCAGAGTTAAAATGGCTACTGCATCCAGCGGTACTTCAACGGTACTAGTTCGGTAGTACCGCTATGTTCATTTTGGTATAGGAGCAAATCCTTGCTCAACGGTAGTACCGCTTCCTGGAAGCAGCGGTAGTACCGCCTGCAGTACCGGCCCAAGTACCGCCAGCAAGAATTTGCTCACGGTAACTTCTACGGTACTAGAGAGGTAGTGCCCTAGTACTACCGCCAGCCACTTTGATTTATTTAGAAGTTGTGGCCAGTGGTAGTACCAGTGGGCACTCGCGGTAGTACCGCTGCTAGAGTACCACGGTACTTCTGCGGTGGTGCCCTATGTCTGGGACACTCCAGTACCGCTCACGTTGCCACGCAGCGGTAGTACCGCAGACCCCAGCGGTAGTACCGCTAGGCACGAAAAAAGGGTCAACGGCTAGTTTGGGGAGGGGGCTATAAATACCCCATCCCCTTCTTCTCCAAAGGGTTGCTCGAACCAGCATCGAAGACAAGCATTTATTGAGCCTCCAAAAGCTAGATTTCTCCCAATCGCTCGACCCAAACTCGTTGATACTTGGAGGCTTGAAGGAGAAGACCCCGATCTACATCTTCATCGAGCCGATCTTCATTTCCCCCTCATATTCTAAAGGGATCTAGTCTAGGGTTTCCTTGTGGAAAACCTAGACTCCATTGCTACACTTGTTGGTGATTTGAGATTGTTGGGAGCCCCCAATTTGGTTGTGGGTGTGTGACCCAAGCTTATTTGTAAAGGAATCGATTCCAACCTCAAAGGGGATCAATAGTGGAAGGTGTACTAGGCCTTTGTGGCGGGGTTCATCGGAGAATAGGGTGAGACCTTTGTGGCGTTCAGTAGGCCTTCGTGGCGAGCTCACACCCCTCCAAGGAGACATATTCCCTTAACAAGGAGGAACTCGGGAATACATCATGTCTACGTGTGCTTCATATCGGTTACCTCGTTCACTTCCTCCTTTACTCTTGCTTGTATTGTTATTGTGCTTGTCCTTGTCATATAGGTAAATTCACCGTAGTTGCATCATCTAGAGAATTTACCTTTGTGTCAAGCCCAATTGTTAAAGAAAAATTAAAATTGGTCGTAGCACCTATTCACCCCCCCTCTAGGTGCCCATACTTTACTTTCAATTGGTATCAGAGCCTTGGCTCTTCTATCGGGCTTAACCGCCTAAGAGTTTAAGTATGGTTGATGAGATGGATACCGAAGGTTCCGTGGCGCCGGTATCTATGAATGATCTCAATGAGTTGAAAAATTCATTGACCTCATCCATAGACACCAAAATCGATGAGTTGCGTCAAGTCTTGATGCAACTCTTGAAAGCCAAAGGACTGGAGGTCACCGGCTCATCTCCTCCGGAAGAATCTCCGGAGGGTGCCAAGAAAGGGGTATATGGTGATCCATCTAAAAATGCTTCCGCCGAAAACTCCACCAAGAAGGGTACGGGAGGAGAGGGAGAATTTCACTCCGTTAAAGGACATTATTCTCCCGATCCTCCCGTCCCACATCCTCATTAATCCCTAGGAGAGATCCACCTAAAATTGATGCATTTTCTTTTAGTGCATGGCAATATTACATGGAGACTCACTTGAACTCTTCTAGCTTTGGAGGGTCACGCGTGATGGATACAAGCCTCATGATCCCAAGAACCTAACAAGAAGAGAAGCCGTAGATTGTCAACTCAACTACACCGCCTTGTCAATTCTTCAACAAGCCGTGGGTCCTAACCACATGCCGCATCTTCAACAATATTCCACCGCCAAGGAAACATGGGACGCTCTTGTTGTCATGTTTGTGGGCAATGAGAGCATGCAAAGGAATAGATATGACGCCTTGACCAATGAGGCCGAAGGGTTCTATATGCATGATGGTGAGAACCATGAAGACATGTACCGAAGACTCAAGACTCTTGCCACCACATTCTCCAATGTTGGTGCCAAGTACATTGATGATGCTTGGATCAAGAGGAAGTATATGATTGCCCTAATGCCATTTGAGCCCATGGATTTGAAGAGCATTCAAGGAAGACATGATTACCCTTCTATGACCTCAACCCAAGTTATGCAAGAAATGTGCTCCTATCAAGTGCAAACCAAGAATGCTCTTGACAACCGTGCTAGGGCCATAGGAATGCACAAAGGGGCATCAATTGCTTTGAAGGCTAAGGTTGTGTCAAGAGAGGTTGAGTTTGAAGAAGAAGGCAATGAGGTGTTTGCTCCATTGAAGGATCAAGAGTATGATCCCGTGCTCAAGGATATCATTGCTCTCGCCGTGCAAAAGTTTTGGAGGAATCCTCCCAAGTCCAAGCAATATGTTGAGGAGAAGACCAAGTCTCGCTATGGCAATGATGGGGCGCAAAAATTGAGGTCTTGCTTCAATTGTCAAGATAAGCACCACGTCATTGCGGAGTGTCCCTATGAAAATAGAGAACACCATAGTGGCAAGCTCATTCGCAAGTACAAGTCCAAGGTTTGAGTGCAACAAACCTCATTTCAAGAAGAAACCCTTCAACAAGAAGTCCCCCACCAAGTTTGTGCTTGTGACTCAAGAGGAGTATGATTCCGGGAGTGATGAAGAAGAACAAACCACGAGTGAAGTGGCCGCTCTTGCTATTGCTTCTACTCCATCGTCTTCATCTCTCTTTGAATCCCCCAATGAAAATCATCCTCACCCAAATTACAAGTACTTCATGGCTACGGCCTCGGAGGTATCACCTTCTCCCAACTCTAAGACCCCAAGTGAACTAGAAAATCTTGCTAGTCTTAAAGTAGAATATGAAATGCTCTCTTTGGAACGTTTTCTGTCTAACATGCAAGGGGAGACCAAGAAGTACTTTGAACATCTCATGAGCCAATTGGGAGAGGCCCAAGAAGCTCTTGAGCAGAAAGGTGAGGTTGAAAGAAGGGATGTGGATGAAGTTTCATCCCTCTCTATGACTCTTGAGGAAGAGTATAATGGTAGAGTTTCTCTTGAGGAGGAACTTGAATCTATTGAAGAAACACATAATGAACTTGTTTCTAACATCACTAAGGAACGTGACCTTGCTATTTCTAAATATGAAAAGGCTAAAAAGGATAAGGTTGAGTTTGGTGTTGGTCATGGTAAACTAACCGAGGAGTTTGAAAAGCTGACCAAGGCTCACAAAGCTTTGGAAATCCAACACCCATCCCTCAAAGAGTTGCATGAACAACTTGAAACTCAACTTAACCAACTTAACAACTCTAGCACCTCTACTTCTTCTTATGATCATGCAAATATTATTGAGGAAAATGCTAGGTTGAAAGATGAGCTAGCAAGGCTCAAGGGCAAAGGCCCTCAAGTTGAGAAGGTTGTGATATATACCCCACAAGTGGTCGCCCCTTGCCATCATGTGGTTGTTGCTAGACCACAATTGAGTGCACCAAGGCCACAAGTGGGGGAAGCAAGGTCTTGGCTATGTTGCCAAGAAGAAGAACAAGAAGAATAAGAACAAGAAGAAGGCCAACAATGGTGCCTCGGGTGGTATTGTCATTAGGGACAACACTACTCGTAGCACTCCCGCACAAGCAAGCAATGTTGCTTCGAGTAGTAGTGTCATGATGGACAACACTACTCATAACATCTCCGCGGGAACTAACAATCCACACTATTTCTTATATGTTGATTATTATGGTGTTGTGCAAGCTAAATATGTTGGTCCTATTGAGAGTTTCATTGACTATACCATTTGGGTTCCAAAGACCCTTGTTACAAACATAAAGGGACCCTCCTCGGGTCCTAACTCTAGTCAATGATCTCTTGCAGGACTATGCTTCCGGTGGGACTAAATAGATAATTGATAGTGGATGCACTAGCCATGTGACCGGAAGCAAAGAACTTGTGACGGAGTTGCGCCCAAATGACATACAAGTGTCGCACCCGGACTTTTAGAGGATACTCACAGCCCGCTAAACAGTAGATAAATGGCTTACGGGGCCTACCTGCACCCGCATCTCAATATGAGTAGGCCAACACGTAAACGTGTGACAACCATCCTCTACTATTCATCGTCTGTGAAACCATCCAATAGAAATCCGAATACTTCCATTGACGTACTTCATAACATACACACATGGTACGTCAACGGCATTTGAACAAGTGATATCACAACAAATCTCTAAGACACAAGAAATAGAAATAAGTGGCAAAAGCTCTCACTAGAGCAGAGATAGCAAATACAGTCATGCAGAGGACACATGTCCCAACAAGTCATCATTACATCACAGCGGAAGCATCCAAAGTGTCTGAGTACAGACAAGATCCAAATAGGCCTAAGAGGCCGGAAACGAAAGAACGGAGCCCATCCACGAAGTCTCGGATCCTGCCCGGGTCCGCTATCTACTCGTCAGCAGCCTCGTCATACTCCACGTAGTAACCACCATGGGGATCCTCGGAAACGTAGTCTGCAGAACACGCAGCCCCAAAGGGGTCAGTACAGACGAGTACTGGCAAGCAAGACGCACAAGATACCAAAGTGTACCCGACAACACCAAGTACAGATGCTTTGGGTTCAACGGAAGATAGGTGATACAAAGATGCGGCAGCGGGCTGCCCTAACCAACTACAGAGACACGCTACAACCTCCGGCTAAAAGAAAGGGATAAGATAGCGCATCGGAACCAACTAACACTAACCTCAAACAAACCCATCCTGGATCTCGCCCCTTATCCAAAGAAGCAATCCGAGGATAACCCACACAGTTGGATTAATGAAGGTTCAAGTTATTGTGTCAATAAGCCTATTACTAGTCAAATTAGTATTAATTAGGTGTAAGTTGTCTAATCCTTGTTAGCCAGCCCTATCACCAAGTCATCCATAACCGCGGACAACACGGCTTCTCGAGAAGATTTAACCCTGCAGGGATGCACCAATTTGGCCGTACACGTAAGAATAATCCGCCAGGCGGGGATCAAACCCACCAAGCAGGCCACTCAACACAACCCAACTCTTTTTCGCATCAAGCCCAAAGAACCCCGTGCAATTGAGCGACGGCTAATCAAGCCCCACGAAGAAAAGGGGACCCTCATAGCACTCTAAGAACGTGTCTCCCTAAATGCCGACTACAAAAGTTACCACCCTGGCGCCAAGGGTTCGCACCTGCATATGCATGCGGCAAATGGAAAACCCGAACTAAATGAGGCGATTTGGACGAGATGCGAATCGAATCAAAGTTGAGGGGGGAGCTCATACACGCTTCCCACATGCGGCTAGCGCGCTCATCATGGATCTAGAGGACAAGAACTTTTCCTGAGTTCGACACTAGCAGGCCTCAAAACCATACCCGGCCTCCTGCCGGCGCCTTATCATCAAATTATTATTACCTCAAAAATTAACAGGTGGTTGTTTAATCAACGAGCCCCCAGAACATAATAAATATAGTAAAAGAAATAACGGACATCAGACTCGAGCACAACAACCCTAAGCATGCTAGTAGGACACAGGCAACAGGCAACAGGGTAATAGGTGTGGAGGTGAGGCTATATCAGGGTGACAGGATAACATGTGATAGGATCGGAACACAAGCAACGACTCATAAGGCTAGCAGATTAGGCAACGGAAAGTATCGGTATCCAGTGTGGAAAGGACACAATGGTTCAGGTGAGTGAATACTTGCCTGCAAACTCAGTATCCTGGTACTGGGCTATCTCCTCTGAAGTAGTGTCGTAAACCTCGTCTGTCTCAACGTCGTCGTCTATTCGAGAAATAGCAAACAAACAACGCAGAGAGACAAACAATCAATAACATGGCATAATGCACAAACATGGGATGATGCATGACAATTTAATTGATGCATCAAAGATAAGCTAGTTGACATGGTAAACATATTTAATTGGGCCCATATGCAATTTGGGTTTGTAGCGCCCTACCTTTTGATAAAGATAGAACACCTGTGTAACCTGCTATTCCCGGGATCACTGATAGCATACACATGACAAAATGTAGTATTCATTGCAGTAGCATCATTCTACAACGTTGATCCAAATGGATAAGAAATAAAATAAACTTACAATTGGCATAGTCATCATGGACTAGCCCAATTAACAAGGTTTCAAAGTAAACACAGCGGAAACAAATCATCAATGAGCCTTCTCCATCTTCATGCGCCACAGGCAGAACATGTTGGCGATAGACTCGAGATCCTAAACGAAATCCTCACTCGTCTTCAAATTTATCTGCACGTTGGAATATGCAGCCCCCAACAGGGAGGAAGTCAGTACAAACAATGTACTGGCAAGTGACACTTGTATGGTGGCAGTTTTGAGGAATACTAGCTACATGATATTTGGCTGGTAGAGCTGGGCTATTTGCATAAAGCCAATTTTGTCCTATATTTGACAATTCCTTTTTAAACAAAAGAAATCATTTGTACGATCCTTCATGGTTAAACCACCATAAAGTTTGAAAGTCATCATGGTTAAACCACCATGAAGTTTGGTTGTGGCTACATGGTTAAACCACCATGTGCCCTATAAAGGGTTTCTACAATATTTTATTTCATTCAGAAAAGATGAGGAGATCCTTCGGCACCAACTCTGTCTAGCTGCTCAACTGGCCCATAACCGGGGACACGGCTAAGATCTTAGTTTTTTAAACTCTGCAGAGGTTGTGCACTTTCACCTTGAGACTCATTTTCCTCGAGAGAAAAATGAGACAAGATCTTTGGGAAGAGGGATTCAACCATACCAGTAATGACTCGTTGCTCCTAAAATTCTACCACCCACTGTCAATACAACAGGAGGAACCCCTACAACTTACTTAATCTTAGCAGAGCCCATATTACCTCAAGGCTGCACTGGAAGCTAACTACACAGTGAAGACCTACAGATCTCTTTAATCCTGGGTGGCGGTCCACAAGTGTACTCTCAGGTGATAACCCCCACATCCATGGTTAAACCACCATGAACATGGTCCTGAGTAGCCACTCAACATAATCCAAGCAAGGTTCAGTCCACCCAGGTGTTTCATTGGGTTGTTAATTTTCATTTCTTTTCAAAACATCACAACCCAACATGTATCATCAATAGTTGTGATAATATTCTGGCATAGCTAAACTAGTATCTAGTAGAGGTTTCAGGTTGGCTACGCACTACTAGGTATTTCTAGGCATAGCATATACTTTGGAAAATAAATAAAATCACCTATGATGCATACTACTGAAAACTCTAATGCAGTAAAAGTGGGACATGAGCATCACTTGCCTTGTGGAAGTTGGTATAGAGTCACTCTCTTTACAAATAGAACGTTGCTCTCCGTACAATCTAAACAATACAAATGAATAACAATAAACAAGCAATTTCACAAACAAACAAACAAATACAGCAAAATATACAATACATAAGCATAACAAGTTATTCAATTTGATTGTTGTTAACATGGACAAGGTTATGACACACAATTCAATATGCAAAAAGAATTATGATGAGATGGTTATTGTTTGGTCTTGTATGGACAAGTTCAAGTTTATCATAAAAATTCAATTTGTGAAAAGGAGATTATAGTGGTTTGAGTTAGACTTAACACATGATTCAATTTACAAAATAATTATGGTAAAAGGGTTTAGGGATAGCTACTAGGGTATGGTTTGATCAAGGTTTAACACAAGATCACACATGGTTTTGGTCTAAGGGTTTTGGAAAACAAATTCATGATCAACATGATTTATTTCATGGATTTGGGTAGTAAGGTTGAAACAATTTACAACAGGGCTTGTAAATTTATAAAAGGTATTGGGCTAGGTGTTTCTGGTCCAAAGTTAATTTCCATAAGTTCAACATGACATGGGTGTTGGTTTTGATAGAAAAGAGCACACCACACTTTTCCTAAAAAGGGGTTTCATCAAACAACAATTAATTTATAATGGTTGACCTCTATGGATGGTTTATAGGACAAAATTTACATGGAGTGGGTTATCTGGTCACAAATAGTTTGGGTACTGATTTCTATGGTCTAAGGTTACTACATGGAACAAATTTCTAGAAGGAAGCTAAATAAAATTATTTATAGAATTAAAACTAGGTGCAAAATACTCAATTGGTTATTTAAATTCTAAACTCCATTTTAATTGGTTCAATTATTATTTTGGGACAGAGGGTATGAAAGTACACATTCTAAGGATTCCAAAAATATCTTATTTACAATTTTTGGATTTGTAGAATTTAAATTATGCCAAAATTCATCAAACAAGCATATTTAAATTTGAACCAATTTAACTTTATTAAAATTAAATTTGGACAGTTCTCAAAGTTTCTACATGTTCAGGGGATTTTAAAAAGTCTAAGTTTGCTAAATTTGTCCTGATGGTTAAAAAGTTATGAACATTACAAGTTACAGGGTCTTTTCTGTAAATCTGCATTTGATTTTCTATTCGGACTAAAACAGAAACAGGTTCAGGCCACGTGGCGCTTTCGGATTGGTTGGGCTAGCTGACTAGGCGCTGGCTTGGCTGCTTAGTAGGCGATGACGTGGTTAAGTGGGACGATCTTGGACGTTGGATTCAGATCCAACGGGTGCATACCCCTTCGGGCTAGCGATCTAATCACGACCGCTGATAATAGATCAAACGGCAGGGAGATGGGAGCTCACCTCGGGTCGCCGGAAGCGGCCGGGGAATGGTGGCGCGGTGCTGCTGGACGCCGGGGTTTCGCCGGAGTTGGAGCTCCGGTGGTTTTCGAGCTCAACGGATGAGATGGCGGGCTTCATCGGGGGATGAAGAGCACGATGGTTGCCTTGGAGCGCTCCCTCGCTTCCTCGGGAGGTCGCGGCGCATGGACGGAGGCGGCACGGGCTCCGGCAGCTTCGTTCCGGCTTGGCGCGGTCGTTCTGCGGCATTCAAAATCCCATTGTGGGAGTCAGAGGGTGCGCGCGGGAAAGGGGAGGCGAATGCGGGCAGTCTAGGGCGCACGGGGTGGCTCACCTCATCGGAATTCGGAATCGACGGCGGCGGCAGAGGAGATTCCGGCGAGTGAATTGGATGGCCTCGAGGCAAGATAGAGAGGGAGAATAGAGGGGAAAGTAGGAGGGGCTCCAGGGTCACGTGAATAGAAGGTTTCGGGGGCGAGGAGGGCCGTGGGGCGAGGGGATCATGCGCGGCGGTTTCGGCCAGATCGTGGGGCGTGCGAGGCAGTTGGAGGTAGGGGAAGGTAGCCAAGGTCAGCCTGACGTCACGGGGGCCCACCGGTCGGTGAGAGAGGAGAGGGGGGGCGCGCTGGTGGGCTGCTGCTGTTTCCACGCGCGTGCGGTAGCCAAGGGGGTGGGCCTGGGCTGCTACTGGGCTCCTCTGCGCTGCGCGCTGCGACGGGTAAGGGGGTGGGCTGGCTCGGGCCAGCCTGTTGTGTTTTTTTTTGTTCTTCTCTTTTTTCTACTGTTATTTTTCTTTTCTTGTTTATATTTAATAAATCATAACTTTTATTTTATAAAACCAAATTGCATGAAGATAATTTCTAAATACTTGTACAAACTTTATCTTTCAACTGGAAGCATGTTTGTGCTGTTTTCAACACTTTTAAATTTTTAAATTTTGAAAAGAGGTATAATGCCTTAATAGCTTATGATCATTTTAAATAGAAAAAAATTATAATAAATTGAAATTAGGCTTTAATAAAATTAAGAGAGGTTGTTTCAAATGTATAAATTGGTTTTCAAGGTCTTTTACTTGTTTTCAAAAACAAAATAATTTATATAAACACTTTATTTGTTATTACTTGATATAATATTTGAAAAGCATTATGAAAATATTTTTATTCACATGAAATAATTTTGGAGGCATGGAGAAATTATTAGAGATAGTAATTCTCTGATTTTTAATATCATAAACATTTTTATAGTTATAAGTGGGTTGAAAATAATGTTTGTAGGGAGGTTTGTTAAGGAGAAACATTTTCTCTTTATGATGAAAACTAAATTTGAAATAGACTTAGGGTTTAAGGAAGAAGGGTTGTTTGGATTCTTAATTCCAATTTCATTGGAATGTGTATTGTTTTAGTTTGTTTCTGACATCTCATTTGGTTTGTGGTGACTTGTTTAACATGAAAACAAAAGTTTCAAATTTTTGTGATTTTTGAGTTTCTTCAAAAAAAAAAAAAAAAACAGGGATGTTACAGACTACCACCCTTAAAAGAAATCTCGTCCCGAGATTTGGGAAGGCTAGAAAGAAAGATAGGTTTGGGTAGCTGGGCTTAAACCAATTGGGTGGCTACCACCCTTAAAAGAAACTTTTGTAGGTAGTCTAAAACTCTTGTCTAACTGGTTACTGGGTTTACCATATCCTCCGTTGGATTCATACTTCATCATACATATTATTCTTGTATATCATGTATTTACTCCTTGTGATATTTGGGATCTTGAATCCATGTTTTCAACATGTAGGGCTGTATGTGTCCATATTCACCTCCAATGGGATGTGTCTATTCTCATGGCTTGAAGTGTATCCTTACTCTAGATGGTTTGAGTAAAACTTTGCATTGCAATAGAGCTCCCGATCAACATAAGTCTGTTGAGTTACCTTTGAAACTGAGGGGTCACTCTTTGGGTCAATTAGGAGTCCTTGGTCAATATAACCTTCTGTTCAGCTTCTTGGATGATGTGAGGACCAAATAAATTTCTTTCTCCTAGACCACCCCACAACAAAGGTGTGGTGCATTTTCTTCTCATACAGAGCTTCAAAAGGTGCCATCTCAATACTATCTTGATAACTGTTGTTGTAGGAAAAATTCTGCATATGGTAAGTTGTCATCCCAACTAGATCCATAGTCTAAGGTACATGCTCTCTGCATATCCTCTAAAATCTGATTCACACTCTCAGTATGACTATCTGTTTGAGAATGAAACGTTGTGCTGAACTCCAGTCTGGTTCCTAAGGACTCATGTAGTTGTTTCCAAAAGTGTGAAGTAAACTGGGTACCCCTATTAGACACAATACTGGTTGGAACACCATGAAGTCAGACCATCTTCTTCATGTATATATCAGCCAACTTAACACTGGTATAAGTGGTCTTTACTGGTATAGAGTGTGTTATCTTCGTCACGCGATCAATCACTTCCCAAATAGAATCATACCCTGATTTGATTCGAGGTAATCCACTGATAAAGTCCATACCAATTGTTCTCGTTTCCTTGGCGATCCTTCATCAGGTTTTTGTATACCTTGCAAACACCATGCTATTTCTAACGAAACTCTCATGGTAGGAAATATCTTCGATTGCATGATTCCTCCAAGATTGGCTTTGTCCTCACCGAAGTTTATTACGTTTCAGCAACACTTGCCTAACATAGGGTTGTAATTACATCTTACCGATCTATGGTCCAGGCTTAAGGTTGTCGCCTCTCTTATAGGTATGTCACTCTAGATTTATCATCCCTCGTACAAAGAGAATGAAATGAGTAGTCGTCATGGTAGCTACTCCACGTCGCACCCAAATCATTACTTTGTACTTGGTCTGGTGAATCTCGTATGATAACACTAGGTCACCTCACTTGTCTAACAGATAGTTTCCCACCTGTAAGACAAACCTGAACTAAACTATCGTTTCTCCAACTAGTAGGGTTACGTAAACTCTTTGCACCTCTAGTTGAACAGTTTCATCTTCTTCATATGCCCCTATCATAGTGTAGGTAGCTATCCAAAAACTTAGCTAATGTGAAATCAGACTCCATATGTCTATTATCACTGGTTGATAAACTTTCTGCTCCTTAGGATAGAGGTGGCTTGATCATGGATGTGATTGCTCCTTCACATAGAAGAACATAATCCTGATATCTTTGGTATTCCTCAAATGGATGGTTGTCTTAAAAGGTTCTCTTGAGTGTCAAGTCTGTTGCTGCACTCCAACTTAGAAACTCACTATGGTTGGTAAAGGGGTATGGTGTTGGGTTTGGTTTGGTTTAGCATGGATGAGTAGAGATTTAGAAAAAGACTAAAGAAGGTTCCTACCCAAACACAACATAGCAAGGCAATGCAATTCATCAGACAAACAAAATCTAACCACACATAACAAACATTCATCACTAAAATCATCAAAGTTTAACAAACAACCCAGTATTGTCATAACACACACAATTTGTATGATCAATACACTAACACGTTAACGTTGTTCTAACAAAGCAACTAGATTGGTAGTCTAATCTATATCTTCTTGAGTTTTCTTCAAATCCTCCTCTCAATGTATTTAGGTGTTGATCTTCATGTTGAAACCAAAGGTCATTTGAAAACTATTCCTTTTACTCCATGAATTTTCTCCCACCATGTCTTGATGGAAACCAAGAGGTAGGTCATCTATAACAATAATAGAATATTTTGAAGGTGAATAGTAGATGAGAAGATATGAGAAGGATTTATATGTGATGTTCTATTTCTATAGGTTTGAAGAAAGTAGATTTTCAATCCTAGGGTCTTTTTCCTAGTTCTAATCCAAACTTAGGGTCTCAATCCTACAGGCAACACTATGCTCTGATACCATTTTGTAGCGCCCTACCTTTTGATAAAGATAGAACACCTGTGTAACCTGCTATTCCCGGGATCACTGATAGCATACACATGACAAAATGTAGTATTCATTGCAGTAGCATCATTCTACAACGTTGATCCAAATGGATAAGAAATAAAATAAACTTACAATTGGCATAGTCATCATGGACTAGCCCAATTAACAAGGTTTCAAAGTAAACACAGCGGAAACAAATCATCAATGAGCCTTCTCCATCTTCATGCGCCACAGGCAGAACATGTTGGCGATAGACTCGAGATCCTAAACGAAATCCTCACTCGTCTTCAAATTTATCTGCACGTTGGAATATGCAGCCCCCAACAGGGAGGAAGTCAGTACAAACAATGTACTGGCAAGTGACACTTGTATGGTGGCAGTTTTGAGGAATACTAGCTACATGATATTTGGCTGGTAGAGCTGGGCTATTTGCATAAAGCCAATTTTGTCCTATATTTGACAATTCCTTTTTAAACAAAAGAAATCATTTGTACGATCCTTCATGGTTAAACCACCATAAAGTTTGAAAGTCATCATGGTTAAACCACCATGAAGTTTGGTTGTGGCTACATGGTTAAACCACCATGTGCCCTATAAAGGGTTTCTACAATATTTTATTTCATTCAGAAAAGATGAGGAGATCCTTCGGCACCAACTCTGTCTAGCTGCTCAACTGGCCCATAACCGGGGACACGGCTAAGATCTTAGTTTTTTAAACTCTGCAGAGGTTGTGCACTTTCACCTTGAGACTCATTTTCCTCGAGAGAAAAATGAGACAAGATCTTTGGGAAGAGGGATTCAACCATACCAGTAATGACTCGTTGCTCCTAAAATTCTACCACCCACTGTCAATACAACAGGAGGAACCCCTACAACTTACTTAATCTTGGCAGAGCCCATATTACCTCAAGGCTGCACTGGAAGCTAACTACACAGTGAAGACCTACAGATCTCTTTAATCCTGGGTGGCGGTCCACAAGTGTACTCTCAGGTGATAACCCCCACATCCATGGTTAAACCACCATGAACATGGTCCTGAGTAGCCACTCAACATAATCCAAGCAAGGTTCAGTCCACCCAGGTGTTTCATTGGGTTGTTAATTTTCATTTCTTTTCAAAACATCACAACCCAACATGTATCATCAATAGTTGTGATAATATTCTGGCATAGCTAAACTAGTATCTAGTAGAGGTTTCAGGTTGGCTACGCACTACTAGGTATTTCTAGGCATAGCATATACTTTGGAAAATAAATAAAATCACCTATGATGCGTACTACTGAAAACTCTAATGCAGTAAAAGTGGGACATGAGCATCACTTGCCTTGTGGAAGTTGGTATAGAGTCACTCTCTTTACAAATAGAACGTTGCTCTCCGTACAATCTAAACAATACAAATGAATAACAATAAACAAGCAATTTCACAAACAAACAAACAAATACAGCAAAATATACAATACATAAGCATAACAAGTTATTCAATTTGATTGTTGTTAACATGGACAAGGTTATGACACACAATTCAATATGCAAAAAGAATTATGATGAGATGGTTATTGTTTGGTCTTGTATGGACAAGTTCAAGTTTATCATAAAAATTCAATTTGTGAAAAGGAGATTATAGTGGTTTGAGTTAGACTTAACACATGATTCAATTTACAAAATAATTATGGTAAAAGGGTTTAGGGATAGCTACTAGGGTATGGTTTGATCAAGGTTTAACACAAGATCACACATGGTTTTGGTCTAAGGGTTTTGGAAAACAAATTCATGATCAACATGATTTATTTCATGGATTTGGGTAGTAAGGTTGAAACAATTTACAACAGGGCTTGTAAATTTATAAAAGGTATTGGGCTAGGTGTTTCTGGTCCAAAGTTAATTTCCATAAGTTCAACATGACATGGGTGTTGGTTTTGATAGAAAAGAGCACACCACACTTTTCCTAAAAAGGGGTTTCATCAAACAACAATTAATTTATAATGGTTGACCTCTATGGATGGTTTATAGGAAAAAATTTACATGGAGTGGGTTATCTGGTCACAAATAGTTTGGGTACTGATTTCTATGGTCTAAGGTTACTACATGGAACAAATTTCTAGAAGGAAGCTAAATAAAATTATTTATAGAATTAAAACTAGGTGCAAAATACTCAATTGGTTATTTAAATTCTAAACTCCATTTTAATTGGTTCAATTATTATTTTGGGACAGAGGGTATGAAAGTACACATTCTAAGGATTCCAAAAATATCTTATTTACAATTTTTGGATTTGTAGAATTTAAATTATGCCAAAATTCATCAAACAAGCATATTTAAATTTGAACCAATTTAACTTTATTAAAATTAAATTTGGACAGTTCTCAAAGTTTCTACATGTTCAGGGGATTTTAAAAAGTCTAAGTTTGCTAAATTTGTCCTGATGGTTAAAAAGTTATGAACATTACAAGTTACAGGGTCTTTTTTGTAAATCTGCATTTGATTTTCTATTCGGAATACAACAGAAACAGCTTCAGGCCACGTGGCGCTTTCGGATTGGTTGGGCTAGCCGACTAGGCGCTGGCTTGGCTGCTTAGTAGGCGATGACGTGGTTAAGTGGGACGATCTTGGACGTTGGATTCAGATCCAACGGGTGCATACCCCTTCGGGCTAGCGATCTAATCACGACCGCTGATAATAGATCAAACGGCAGGGAGATGGGAGCTCACCTCGGGTCGCCGGAAGCGGCCGGGGAATGGTGGCGCGGTGCTGCTGGACGCCGGGGTTTCGCCGGAGTTGGAGCTCCGGTGGTTTTCGAGCTCAACGGATGAGATGGCGGGCTTCATCGGGGGATGAAGAGCACGATGGTTGCCTTGGAGCGCTCCCTCGCTTCCTCGGGAGGTCGCGGCGCGTGGACGGAGGCGGCACGGGCTCCGGCAGCTTCGTTCCGGCTTGGCGCGGTCGTTCTGCGGCATTCAAAATCCCATTGTGGGAGTCAGAGGGTGCGCGCGGGAAAGGGGAGGCGAATGCGGGCAGTCTAGGGCGCACGGGGTGGCTCACCTCATCGGAATTCGGAATCGACGGCGGCGGCAGAGGAGATTCCGGCGAGTGAATTGGATGGCCTCGAGGCAAGATAGAGAGGGAGAATAGAGGGGAAAGTAGGAGGGGCTCCAGGGTCACGTGAATAGAAGGTTTCGGGGGCGAGGAGGGCCGTGGGGCGAGGGGATCATGCGCGGCGGTTTCGGCCAGATCGTGGGGCGTGCGAGGCAGTTGGAGGTAGGGGAAGGTAGCCAAGGTCAGCCTGACGTCACGGGGGCCCACCGGTCGGTGAGAGAGGAGAGGGGGGGCGCGCTGGTGGGCTGCTGCTGTTTCCACGCGCGTGCGGTAGCCAAGGGGGTGGGCCTGGGCTGCTACTGGGCTCCTCTGCGCTGCGCGCTGCGACGGGTAAGGGGGTGGGCTGGCTCGGGCCAGCCTGTTGTGTTTTTTTTTGTTCTTCTCTTTTTTTCTACTGTTATTTTTCTTTTCTTGTTTATATTTAATAAATCATAACTTTTATTTTATAAAACCAAATTGCATGAAGATAATTTCTAAATACTTGTACAAACTTTATCTTTCAACTGGAAGCATGTTTGTGCTGTTTTCAACACTTTTAAATTTTTAAATTTTGAAAAGAGGTATAATGCCTTAATAGCTTATGATCATTTTAAATAGAAAAAAATTATACTAAATTGAAATTAGGCTTTAATAAAATTAAGAGAGGTTGTTTCAAATGTATAAATTGGTTTTCAAGGTCTTTTACTTGTTTTCAAAAACAAAATAATTTATATAAACACTTTATTTGTTATTACTTGATATAATATTTGAAAAGCATTATGAAAATATTTTTATTCACATGAAATAATTTTGGAGGCATGGAGAAATTATTAGAGATAGTAATTCTCTGATTTTTAATATCATAAACATTTTTATAGTTATAAGTGGGTTGAAAATAATGTTTGTAGGGAGGTTTGTTAAGGAGAAACATTTTCTCTTTATGATGAAAACTAAATTTGAAATAGACTTAGGGTTTAAGGAAGAAGGGTTGTTTGGATTCTTAATTCCAATTTCATTGGAATGTGTATTGTTTTAGTTTGTTTCTGACATCTCATTTGGTTTGTGGTGACTTGTTTAACATGAAAACAAAAGTTTCAAATTTTTGTGATTTTTGAGTTTCTTCAAAAAAAAAAAAAAAAAACAGGGATGTTACAGGGTTGCATATAGAAAGGCCCAAGAATTAAAGTTGAATTAAGTGCTCTACAAATAACCATCATGTGAAAGTTGATTAGAATGATGCATGCATGATGAAAACAATAAGAAAACAACAATAGCTTCAATTTGATATGTTGTTTACCAAGTTTGGAATTTTATTTATTAAGTTATGAATTTTGGCTTCTTAAATGAGTTACACAACATTTATTGTTTTCACCCATTTTAATTGTTCAAAATAGATAACAAAATTCATATTTGGAAAGGACACAAAATTTTAGTTGGAATACATATTTCATTTGTTGAAAATGGATTTAAAATGAGCAAGTTATTAATTTGACAATTTTAAATGCATTAATTAAGAAATAGTTGTTTTCAGCAATTTAATTTATTTAAAACAGAACACAAAGTTGATATTTGCAAAGTTCATGAAAAAATGGAATGGAAATCATATTTGGTTTGTTGAATTTGGAATTTTTATGACCAAGTTATGAATTTTGCAATTTTAAATGGATTAAACAAGGATTTAAATATTTCACAAATTTAAAATATCCAAAACAGTAAACAAAGTTTATAGTTAGGTAGAGAATTTAATTTTAATTGGAAAACATATTTTATTTGTGGGAATTGGAGTTAGGATGAAATAGATATGATTTATGCAAGTTTTAGGGTTATTAAACCATTTCTGGAAAAAAGAAAACAGGGGGTTGGACTTTTTGCACCGTGGCTTGGGCTACCCGCACTGGCTGACCAGTGGGGCCAGGGGGGGGTACAGCGAAATCCCAAAAAAATTGGGCATATTCCGCGCGGTGCGGGGGATCGAACCCTGCCCTTCCGCGGTGTGCGCAAGGAACAGAGCCACTGGGCTGCAGCTGCGCTCGGTGATGGAAAAGGGGACTATGCGGTTTTGAGGTGGGGTTGCGGGCTGTACTCGTTACTGACGAAACTGAACATTGGGTTCAGTTACTGAACCTGACGGAGGGGCACGGTCGCCGGCGGCGAGCGCTGCTGTGCTGCTGCGTGCGCAAGGCGTGTGCGCGTGTGGCAGTGCGTGTACGTGCAACCGGAAGAGAAAGGAGGGAGGGGAAGAAAGGGGTGCTCACCGGGGGGAATAGAGGAGGAGGAGGACGGCTCGGTGACAGGACCGTGGCGATGACGAGCTCGTCTACGGCGCGGTGAAGGTGATCCAAGGCCGCTCGGGCCTGGTCGAGGAAACGAGGAGGAAGGTGGAGGCTCGGGGGTTTGATTCCCGCGCTTATCCCGCTCGGAGGAGTTCCATAACGGCGGCGATCGCCGGAGACGGTCGCGCTGCTATGCGGTGGAGGAGCAGTGGTGCAGCGAGGGCGGAGGAGCGAGGGAGAGAAACGGCGGCGCGAGGAGGAAGGAGGAGGGAGGAAAGAGCTAGGGCTCGGCCCCGTGGTGGCTTAAGTAGAGGGGAGGAGGGCATAGGTGGCGCTGCAGGTGGGGGATGGCCTCCCCTCCTCTGTCTCCGTACAGAGGAGGAAGACGACAGAGAGCAGGTAAGGGGGCTGGCCTCGGGGCTGTGGTGGGCTCAGCCCACTTGGGCTGGCCTGCCCTCCCCCTTTTTTTGTTTTTTTTTCTGTTCACCTTTTCTTTTTTGTAGGAAAGAAAAGAGAGAAAAAGAATAGGGTTTTGGGGTTGAAAATTTTTGGTGATAAATTTTTATAAGTTATTTATTGCAAAAGCCCAGCTGTACAAACTTTTGTTTTTTCAAATTTTAAATTTTTGTTGCTGTTTGAAATTTAAATGAATTTGAGTGAATTTTGCAATATATGAAAGATTGAAATATTTAACCAAGTTAATTATTTGGAAATTCAAGTTTATTGGAAACAATTGAATTGTTGCTATTTGGAAACTATTTTGAAAACATTGGAACATACCAAGTATGAACCAAATTTTGAAAATTGGTTTGAATTTCAAATAGAAAACAAGTGAGAACAATGCAATGCTCATGATGGAATGATGCAAACTGAAATTAAACAAGGAGCAAGCATTCTAAGGTTGTTTTTCATACTTGGGATGTTACAAAACGCCCCCCTTGAAGGAATCGCGCCCCGAGATTCCTACTGAGAAGAGAAAAGGTCCGGATACTTCTTGCGAAGATCCTCTTCGGTCTCCCACGTTGCCTCTTTATCGGAATGATGGGACCACTGCACTTTTAAGAACTTGGTGCTCTTGTTGCGAGTTTTGCGCTCGGTCTCATCGAGAATGCGAATAGGGTGCTCTTCATAAGAGAGGTCTTCTTGCAGATCAATTGAATCATGATCAACTGCACGACCTGGATCTTTGAAGCATTTCTTGAGCTGTGACACGTGAAAGACATCGTGCACCTTGGATAGCTTTTCTGGAAGTTCAAGACGATAGGCATTTTCTGCACGCCTTGAGAGAATGTTGAAGGGACCAATATAT
This sequence comes from Alopecurus myosuroides, assembly GCA_028641055.1. NCBI lineage: Eukaryota > Viridiplantae > Streptophyta > Magnoliopsida > Poales > Poaceae > Alopecurus > Alopecurus myosuroides. The sequence continues at coordinate 371,936,615 of CM054060.1, forward strand.
CTTGGTGCAAGCTTTCCTTTGACACCAAAACGATGAGTGCCTCTGAGGGGAGTTACACGGAGATATGCTTTGTCTCCAGCTGCATAGACCATGTCCCTGTGTTTGCTGTCATAGTAGCTTTTCTGACGAGACTGAGCAATCTTGAGATTGTCACGAATGATGCGAACTTTCTCTTCGGCCTCCTTAACAATGTCAGGGCCTAAGAGTGAACGTTCACCAGCTCCAGACCAATTGATTGGACTCCTGCATCTGCGGCCATAGAGAGCCTCAAATGGTGCCATGCCTAGGCTTGCCTGGAAGCTGTTGTTGTAGGAGAATTCAGCATATGAAAGACATTCCTCCCATTTCATGCCAAAAGAGAGACCACATGCTCTGAGCATATCCTCGAGAATCTGATTGACTCTTTCGACTTGCCCTTGAGACTGAGGGTGATAGGTTGTGCTGAACAGAAGCTTGGTGCCCAAGGCTTCTTGAAAGCTTTTCCAGAAATGAGAAGTGAATATGCTTCCACGGTCTGAGCTTATTTCCAATGGAACACCATGAAGAGGAACAATCTTTGCTGTGTAGAGCTCTGCTAACTGACTAGCTGAGATTGTCTCTTTGACAGGAAAGAAGTGAGCTACTTTAGTGAGTCGATCAATGACAACGAAGATTGCATCGTTGCCCCTCTTGGACTTTGGAAAACCAGTGACGAAGTCCATTTCAATCATGTCCCACTTCCACTCAGGGATTTTCAGAGGTTGGAGAAGACCGGCTGTTTTCTGATGAACTGCCTTGACACGTTGACAAACGTCGCATTCAGAAACGTATTGAGCAATTTCACGTTTCATGCTAGGCCACCAATACAGTGTCTTGAGATCCTGGTACATCTTTGTACTTCCAGGGTGTATGGAGAGAGGAGTTTCATGAGCCTCCTTGAGAATGACATCTTTGAGACTTTGAATTTGAGGAACTGCAATGCGTCCTTCGAAGAACACAGTTCCCTTGTCATCAATTGAGAAGCACTCAAATTTCTCATTGACTTCTTTGATGTGTTCTACAATATTCTTGATTTCAGCATCACGAAGTTGTTCAGAACGAATCTTGTTCTCGAGAGTTGGAATGGCTGTCAAGTTTGCAAGATAGCCTTGAGGAACAAGACCAAGGTTGAGCTTCTGGAATTCTTCATGGAGAGGAGGTTGGCTTTCCATGATCATGAGATTATTGCAATACGACTTGCGACAGAGAGCATCGGCCATAACATTAGCCTTGCCTGGAGTGTAAGAAATGGTAAGATCAAAGTCTTTGATCTTTTCAATCCATCTTCTTTGTCTGAGTTTTAGATCTGGTTGAGTGAAGATGTACTTCAGACTCTTATGATCGGAAAATATTTCGGTGCGATTACCCAACAAGTTTTGTCTCCATTTCTTGAGGGCAAACACAACTGCTGCAAGTTCAAGGTCATGAGTGGGATAATTGAGCTCATGTGTGTTCAACTGACGTAAAGCATAAGCCACAACTTGACGTTCTTGCATAAGAACTGCACCTAGACCTTGGAGAGAAGCATCACAGAATATTTGGAAAGGTTTGGAAGGATCTGGGCCAACCAGAACTGGTGTAGAAGTGAGTTTAGTCTTCAGGAGATTGAAACTCTCATCACATTGTGTAGACCAAACGAACTTCTTGTCCTTCTTTGTGAGGTCAGTGAGAGGTTTGGCAATCTTGGAGAAGTTTGGGACGAAGCGACGGCAATAGCTAGCCAAGCCAAGAAAACTTCTTACTTGCTTCACCGTCTTTGGAGGTTTCCAATCAACAATTGCTTTAAACTTTTCTGGATCAATGGCTATGCCCTTGGCAGAGATGACATGACCAAGATAAACGACTTCGGAGATCCAGAACTCACATTTGGAGAATTTGGCATAGAGATGATGCTCGCGAAGCTTCATGAGAGTGAGACGAAGATGTTCTTCATGCTCCCTCGGATTTGGAGTAGAAAAGAATGTCATCAAGATATACCACAACGAACTTGTCGAGGTATTCATGGAAGACAGAATTCATGAGTCGAGAGAAGGTCGCCGGTGCATTGGTGAGACCAAAGGACATGACGGTGAATTCGTATAGACCGTAGCGAGTGGTGAAGACTGTCTTTGGAATATCCTCTTTTCTGATCTTTATTTGATGGTACCCCATTCTCAAGTCCAACTTGGAGAATATTGAGGCTCCAGCAAGTTGATCAAAAAGATCATCGATGCAAGGAATTGGATACTTGTTTTTGATGGTTTTCTCGTTAAGAGGACGATAGTCAACAACGAGTCTCTTTGTTTGATCCTTCTTCGCAACGAACAGAGTTGGGCAACCCCAAGCCGAGGAACTAGGTTGAATGTAACCTTTTTCCATGTACATATCAATTTGTTCCTTCAACAACTTCAGCTCGGGAGTTCCTATCTTGTAGGGATGCTTAGAGATTGGAGCAGTACCTGGTTCAAGTTCGATCACGAACTCAACAGCTCTGTCCGGAGGCATTCCTGGCAACTCTTCTGGAAAGACGTCAGGGAAGTCGCAAACCACCGGAACATTTTCAAGTGAAGGTAGAGGTTTTGCATTGAGGGTGCACAGCTGAATGGAACTTGATTCATGTGGAGAATAGATTATCTGGCCAGAAGGGTGGGACAGAGTTATTGACTTTTGAGCACAGTCAATTCTTGCTTTATTGGCCTTCAGCCAATCCATACCAAGAATGACATCAATGTCAGAATTGCCAAGCAACAAGAGAGAAGCAAGGAATATGCGACCTTCAATTAAGACTTGATTGTCCTTACTTATCTTGGAAGTCAACATTTGAGATCCCGGGGAGTGAACAGTGATCTGATTACTTAGTGGAACGACAATTAGGTTGTTTGTTGTGGCAAATGTCTTTGACACAAAAGAATGTGATGCTCCGGTATCAAACAACACTTTAGCTGGATTAGAGTTTACGGGAAATGTACCGAGAACGACGTCAGGAGCTTCCTCAGCTTTGTCGATCTTGACATGATTCACCCTTGCGGTCCTCCCGACAGGCCTGTTGTTGGAGTTGAAGGCCTTAGGCGGGGGAGCGCTCACCATTGCCTGGTTTGTGTTAGGACGAGGTGGTGGTGGAGGTAGCTGCCTCTGCGTGCACTTGTCGGCGTAGTGCCCCGTCTGCTTGCACTTGTAGCATGTGACGACACGAGGAGGCCCTGGCCTTGGCTGCACCATCGAAGCCCTTGGATCATTCAACTGAGCAGGGTTGGGTGGGCGGGGAGCGAAGCCTGGAGAAGTTTGGGCGTATGGAGCCCGAGTGACAGCACCATTTGGTACCCAGATGCGGCGCTTCTGCGGAGGGTTGGTCATGTTGGAGGAGGAACCACCCTCACGCGAGTGCTTGCGAGACTCCTCGAACGCCTTGCGCCCATTTTCTTCATTGAGCGCGGTGTTAACGAGATCCTCGAAGCTGTCGGCCTTGACATTGGTTAGGGCATACTTGAGTTCCGGGTTAAAACCTCTGCGGAACCTTGCCATCTTCTTAGCTTCAGTGGACACCTCATCTCCAGCGTATCGAGCGAGGCGATGGAACTCACTCTAATACCCGATGACGTCCAACTTGCCCTGCTTGAGAGAGCAAAACTCTTCACGCATTCTTTCCATGAGACCATCTGGAATGTGGTGTTTCAGGAAGGCTTCCTTGAAACGGTCCCACGTGACTGGCATGCCAGTTCTCATGGCCTGGAAGTTTTCCCACCAAGTAGCTGCCTGACCCTTCAGCAGATAGGAGGCATACTTGACCTTGTCTTCTTCAGCTACGTGTGCAATCTCCAGAGCCTTGGCTATCTCACGGATCCAGTCATCAGCGTCCAGAGGCTCGCGTGTGGCCACGAAAGCTCTTGGGCCCAGACTGAGAAACTCCTTGATGCTCACTCGTGGAGCTGTCTGGTTGATGTGCTGATTAGCCTGAAACTAGGCCATCTGCGTCATGACTTGGGTCATCTGAGTCAACAGCTCCGCGATTGGCGGTGGCTCAGGCGTATTGTTCCTTGTTGGCGGCATCCTGAATGGAAATGCATCTTAGCACAACAATAGAAAAGGATAGACTTGGCAACCGAAAGAGAGATTATTCTGTCGCATGAATAGACAACCACAAGGTTCACCATCACATGTTCAATTACATCATAATATCCAACACACCATAAATGGTTCGAATGCCAAAGGATAACTAAACATAGCTAAGAATGGATACATCGGTACTCCCATGCTCATCACGCAGGACGGCGGCGAGGAGTACGGCGAGAGGTACGGTGAGGAGCACGCCCACGAAAGTAGGTGGAACGACGATCCACGTAGATCTGACGTGGTCTGAGACCGACTCTAGGCGTGGTGAAGTACATAGCGTCGACTCCCTATGCTCCAAAGCGGGGAATCCCAGTGTAACCAGCACCAACGTTAAGGAGTGGACCTCTGATTGGCTCGCAACCTCCAGCATCTGGCAGACGACGCCCCACTGGCTGATCGAAACGTGCAAAGCGCTCGTCTCCAACAAAGTCTGTGGTGTAAGTCGCCAGACGAGTCAAAGCAAGGTAAAGCTGCTCTCTGACTGAAGCCAACTCCTGAGATAGTGTGCGGGCAACTGCGTCACTTTGTCTCACAAACTGAGCGGTGGTGTGCAGCCTGGAGTTATCATGCTCGTAAACATCCAAGTTGTCGTAGAGAGTGAAGTGAGCTCCCTCCAAAGTGATGTAACCACGGGGGATGTGGCGATAGATGGAATCGTCAAATCCCCAGTAGTCAGCACAAAGGACGGTGAGGCTCACATAAGCTGCCTGCTGCACAACCATATCCACTGTGGAACCCACTGCCTCGTAGCGGTGGACTACGCTCATGCCATCATCTGACAGAATGTAGACGATAGCCTGGTAGTAGGTCTGCTCAAACTCTCGCTGCTGCTCGTAGACCTGGTACTCTGGTGCCCAACGGAACCCCAGAAAAGTGACCATGTCTCTCAGAATCTCCGGATAACCGGCAGTGCTCTCGCAACGAGTCATACGAACCACCTGCGGGTAGAACCTGAGATCCATCTGCAGATGATCGGGGAAGCTTTGATTAGACGCCGGTAGAAAAACTGAAGTGGCAAGCAACAACAAAGTTCCAACAGACGAAAAGGATCTTGAGAAGAACAGGATATTGAAGCAACATTTGGGAAACACGAGACCAACACTCCTGAGGTACTACGGAAAACCCATCCGGGCTTCTAGAGGATCAATATCTACTGTTTAAGGAATAGAGGATATGTTTCCGGGGCTTATGTGCCTCCGTTCTCAATCGTGAGTAGGCAACATGATAAATCATGTCACAACCACCTCCATTCCTATGGTCTAGTAGATATAACCATCCTAGAGAAACCAGGATACATGAAATCCTAACTTGAAAGTTTAGATGAGAAGAGAAAACAACGTTGCACTTCCTTACCAGAAAAGGGAGTGTGGGTGGGGAAAGAAATAAAAGAACAGAATTCCTACTCTCACGTTTCATTTTTCCTATATAGCTACAAAATAGTTTCTAGACTCAACCGCGACCAGTAAAAGGGATCCTACAGACAGATGTGACGCCCCGAGATCGGGCACTATGCAGATTTCGGCATTTCCACCCAAATCCGCATAATAACCGATTTCAGGTTGCCACTTGTGATAACATTACAACAGTTCACGAATAATCCACAACAACAACAGAGGAGGTATATACAAGACGACTCAAACGAGTCAAGGATACAACTGATACAATACAAAGATCCAAATGACAGCGGAAGAAACAACATAGTTTCCGACTACGGACAAGATACAAATTGGACTAAGAGTCCTGAAGATAACCGATGGCGTCCAATCCCTGCCCAGGCCAAGCCGGAGGGATTCCCAAGCTAACGTCGTCATACTTCAAACCTGTTGACTGCAATGTGGAATATGCAGCCACGAAATGGATTCGTGGGTCAGTACTATTAAGTACTGGCAAGTGGATAAACCATACTCACAAGATACCAGCGTAACCAATCATCACAAGATACAAATACTTTGGGTAGAACGGAAGGAAGGGATTATTGCAAAGAGGCGGCAGCGGGCTGCACTAACTAACTACAGAGACGCGCTACAACATCCGGCTAAAAGAAAGGGATAAGATAATGCGAAAAAACCAACTATAACTACTCACCAAACAATACCCATCCAGTGTTACCCCCTACTAAGGAAGCAACCCAAGGAAACTCACACTGTTGATTAAGGTGACATTCATTTTTATGGTGGAGGTAATCTATATTACTAGTCAAGTTATCATCGTTAAGTGTAAGTTGTCTGAGTACTTGTTAGCCAGCACTTTCACCAAGTCACCCATAACCGCGGACAACACGGCTTCTCGAGAAGATTAACCCTGCAGGGATGCACCAATTTGGCCGAACACGTAAGAATGACCCGCCAGATGGAAATGCACTTCCACCAAGCGAGGCACTCAACACAACCCAACTCTTCTTCGCATCAAGCCCAAAGAACCACGTGCAATGGAGCGCACGACTAATCAAGCCCCACGAAGAAAAGGGGACCCTCATAGCACTCTAAGAACGTGTCTCCCTAAATGCCGACTACAAAAGTTCCACCCTAGCGCCAAGGGTTCGCACCTGCATATGCATGGGCAAATGGAAAACCCGAACTAAGTGTGGCGATTTGGACGAGATGCGAATCGAATCAAAGTTGCGGGGGGCGCCCATACACGCTTCCCACATGCGGTTAGCGCGCTCATCATGGATCGGAGGACAAGACCCTTTTCCTAATTAAGGACGACACTAGCAGGCCTCAAAACCACGCCGGGCCTCCTGCCGGTGCCTTATCATCAAATTATTATTACCCCAAACATTAACATGTTGTAGATGAAGTTGAAACCCAACTATCAAACTAAATAGGTGATAGAACAAAGGACAACAGGACTAGAGCGCAAACAAACCTAAGCATGCTAGTACGACACAGGCCAACAAACAACAGGGTTATAGGTGTGGAGGTAAGGCAATATCGTGGCAGCAGGGTAAACATGTGATGGGATCGGAACACAAGCATCGAAAATACTGGGCTAGCATAAAGACAACAGAAAGAATCGGTAACAAGTGAGGAAAGGCAACATAGGTAGCAAGTGAGTATACTTGCCTGAGATCCAGCAAGTAGAGGTACATCCGTAGAACTTGTCGGTGCTCACATCATCTCAACGTCCTATCCGCGAAGAAGCAACGAACTAGAACAAACACCGGATGCAACAATTACTACTACGGCAAAAGATCCAGCATGATCCTATTTTATATGCATGACAAGTTAAAGGGTGCATCAAAATAAATACAGGACATGATGAAACATTTTAAATGGGCCCAAATGCAAAGATAAGGTTGCATTTGGAAAATCCCAGGTGCATGCATAGTTATTTAAGTGAATTACAAGCAAATATTAGGTTGAAGTGATTAAATGGCATGGTGGATGATGAAAACAGAATGTATACAACATTAGCTTCAATGTGATATCTCATTTGCCAAATTTGGAATTTTAAATATTTAATTATGAATTCTTGCAATTTAAAAGGCATAATTAAAGCATTGAATTATTGTACAACTTTTAATTAGGAAAAACAGTAAACAAATTGTATATTTGAAAAGTACAGAGAATTTTGATTGGAAAACATATTTTACTTTTCAAATTTGGAGTTAAAATGAATTAGTTATGTGCATTTTAATTTCAGGGACCTTTCTGGAATTAACAGGGACTTGGTCGTGAGGAAAAAACAGCAGAGAGGGGCTCTAGTGCAAAAAGGAAAAGGCCAGGGTCCCTGGTGCGAATTATCTAGATCCAGATCTGGATCTGGGATATCTCCACCTACATGCGGGCTAGCCAGAGAGGATGACTAGCGGGCCCTGGCGCCACGCGGGCGCTGACGAGGCGGGTGTGGACACGATGGCAGAAAGGGTCAATGACCGGTGGGGCCTGCTCGCGCGTGGTAAATCCGAAAAAAAGGAGGAGGCAATTTTCCTCGCGAGGGATTCGAACCCGGGTGTCACCGGTGCGGCTAGGGGTGTCAAGCCACTGGGCTGGTGCTTCCTTTGTGGTACAGAATAGGGCTCACCCTAGATGTAGTATCATCGCGACGAGAACCTGACGAAACTGAAGAAGTTCAGTTGTTCCTGCAACGATGGAGGAAATAGGCTGCGTACGACAGCGATCGGAAACGGAGGGGCCGCGACATGTGTGCATGGGGGGCATGCAACCAGAGCAAGGAAGGGGAGAGGGACGGGTCACAGAGGTGTGGCTCACCTTGGGGAAGGTTGCGGGCGGCCGGAGATGGTCGGAGTGGCACCGAATCGTCGAGGAAGCGGTGCAGACGGCACAAGAGACGGAGGAGGAAGACGACCATGGCGGGGATGAATTGGGCGGCCTCGGCTCTTGTTCTGCAGCATGGACGATGTAGAGAGCACGGCGACTCCATTTCCTCCCTCAGGTGAAGTTGACAGCGACCATGGCGATATGGCAAGTGGGTCTTCAAGACAGTCTCCTGATGCTTTTGTGCATGGTGGAAAGAAGCAGAGAGGAGGGAGAAGAAGAGAGGTAGGACGGCGGCGGTAGAGAGGAACAAAGGCTAGGGTTTCCAAGGGGATCCGAGGCTAGCTTTAAGATGAGGGGAAAAGGGAGGGAGCAGGTGCGGTGGTGGAGGGGGAAAGCGACAGGGGATCCTCGTGCCTCCTCTGTCGTACGGAGAAGAAGGTCGAGGTGGGGGTGGGCTGGTTGGTTGGGCCTTAAGGACTGGCCGGTTGGCCCAAAAAAATAAAACATTAGTGTTTCCTTTTTGTTTTATTATTTTCAGATAAATAGGAGGGTTTTTAAATAGGGAAAACAATGTAAAATAATTTAGATGAAACATTGACTTACTTATAAGTCATCTCAAGAATTTGAAAACAGTACCAAAAATATTTTGAGTTGACAATTTGAATTGGATTGAGAGAAAACAATTTTAAGGGTTCAACAAAACAAAACAAATAAAATGTAATGCAATGCGATGCATGATGACATGATGATGCAAAAAGGAAAAACACACAAACTAATTGGGGGGAAATCCCCGGGTGTTACAGCCGACACCACTAACAAGGGATTGCGCCCTCGCAATCCACCCAAGGCAAGGGGAAGAGAGGTGTCCACTATGGAGTCTTCGTGCTGCGGTTGATTTCCCGGGTCAGTGGGCTGATCTCTTCTTCTCGACACCACTAACAAGTGATTCTTGCTCGGATTGATGACGATGTTCTTCCACCAGGAATATTCCGATGATCGAACCTATTAGGTTAAAGGCTCAGAAAACGTCCACCCACGTAGGATCCTAAAACTTTGAAAGATTGAGAAGAAGAGAGAATCCAAAACAAATAAGATGAGAGGAGAAATAGAATAGAGATAAGGAGAAAACAAGAATCCTATTGAGATGTTTCCAAAATAGTTTAGTAGAAATAGTTTTTGACACTCTAGAAACAACGACCGTTAGCGAGGTTATCCTACAGGCTTTGCGGACCCGTTGCTTTGATAACCATTCGTATCGAAACAACTAATGGGAATCGGAAACCATGCTCTGATACCATTTGTGACGCCCCGAGATCGGGCACTATGCAGATTTCGGCATTTCCACCCAAATCTGCATAATAACCGATTTCAGGTTGCCACTTGTGATAACATTACAACAGTTCACGAATAATCCACAACAACAACAACAGAGGAGGTATATACAAGACGACTCAAACGAGTCAAGGATACAACTGATACAATACAAAGATCCAAATGACAGCGGAAGAAACAACATAGTGTCCGACTACGGACAAGATACAAATTGGACTAAGAGTCCTGAAGATAACCGATGGCGTCCGATCCCTGCCCAGGCCAAGCCGGAGGGATTCAAAAGCTAACATCGTCAGACTTCAAACATGTTGACTGCAATGTGGAATATGCAGCCACGAAATGGATTCGTGGGTCAGTACTATTAAGTACTGGCAAGTGGATAAACCATACTCACAAGATACCAGCGTAACCAATCATCACAAGATAAAAATACTTTGGGTAGAACGGAAGGAAGGGATTATTGCAAAGAGGCGGCAGCGGGCTGCACTAACTAACTACAGAGACGCGCTACAACATCCGGCTAAAATAAAGGGATAAGATAGTGCGACAAAACCAACTATAACTACTCACCAAACAATACCCATCCAGTGTTACCCCCTACTAAGGAAGCAACCCAAGGAAACTCACACTGTTGATTAAGGTGACATTCATTTTTATGGTGGAGGTAATCTATATTACTAGTCAAGTTATCATCGTTAAGTGTAAGTTGTCTGAGTACTTGTTAGCCAGCACTTTCACCAAGTCACCCATAACCGCGGACAACACGGCTTCTCGAGAAGATTAACCCTGCAGGGATGCACGAATTTGGCCGAACACGTAAGAATGACCCGCCAGATGGAAATGCACTTCCACCAAGCGAGGCACTCGACACAACCCAACTCTTCTTCGCATCAAGCCCAAAGAACCACGTGCAATTGAGCGCACGACTAATCAAGCCCCGTGAAGAAAAGGGGACCCTCATAGCACTCTAAGAACGTGTCTCCCTAAATGCCGACTACAAAAGTTCCACCCTGGCGCCAAGGGTTCGCACCTGCATATGCATGCGGCAAATGGAAAACCCGAACTAAGTGTGGCGATTTGGACGAGATGCGAATCGAATCAAAGTTGCGGGGGGCGCCCATACACGCTTCCCACATGCGGTTAGCGCGCTCATCATGGATCGGAGGACAAGACTCTTTTCTTAATTAAGGTCGACACTAGCAGGCCTCAAAACCACGCCGGGCCTCCTGCCGGTGCCTTATCATCAAATTATTATTACCCCAAACATTAACATGTTGTAGATTAAGTTGAAACCCAACTATCAAACTAAATAGGTGATAGAACAAAGGACAACAGGACTAGAGCGCAAACAAACCTAAGCATGCTAGTACGACACAGGCCAACAAACAACAGGGTTATAGGTGTGGAGGTAAGGCAATATCGTGGCAGCAGGGTAAACATGTGATGTGATCGGAACACAAGCATCGAAAATACTGGGCTAGCATAAAGACAACAGAAAGAATCGGTAATAAGTGAGGAAAGGCAACATAGGTAGCAAGTGAGTATACTTGCCTGAGATCCAGCAAGCAGAGGTACATCCGTAGAACTTGTCGGTGCTCACATCATCTCAACGTCCTATCCGCGAAGAAGCAACGAACTAGAACAAACACCGGATGCAACAATTACTACTACGGCAAAAGATCCAGCATGATCCTATTTTATATGCATGACAAGTTAAAGGGTGCATCAAAATAAATACAGGACATGATGAAGCATTTTAAATGGGCCCAAATGCAAAGATAAGGTTGCATTTGGAAAATCCCAGGTGCATGCATAGTTATTTAAGTGAATTACAATCAAATATTAGGTTGAAGTGATTAAATGGCATGGTGGATGATGAAAACAGAATGTATACAACATTAGCTTCAATGTGATATCTCATTTGCCAAATTTGGAATTTTAAATATTTAATTATGAATTCTTGCAATTTAAAAGGCATAATTAAAGCATTGAATTATTGCACCACTTTTAATTAGGAAAAACAGTAAAAAAATTGTATATTTGAAAAGTCCAGAGAATTTTGATTGGAAAACATATTTTACTTTTCAAATTTGGAGTTAAAATGAATTAGTTATGTGCATTTTAATTTCAGGGACCTTTCTGGAATTAACAGGGACTTGGTCGTGAGGAAAAAACAGCAGAGAGGGGCTCTGGTGCAAAAAGGAAAAGGCCAGGGGCCCTGGTGCGAATTATCCAGATCCGGATCTGGATCTGGGATATCTCCACCAACAGGCGGGCTAGCCAGAGAGGATGACTAGCGGGCCCTGGCGCCACGCGGGCGCTAACGAGGCGGGTGTGGACACGATGGCAGAAAGGGTCAATGACCGGTGGGGCCTGCTCGCGCGTGGTAAATCCGAAAAAAAGGTGGAGGCAATTTGCCTCGCGAGGGATTCGAACCCGGGTGTCACCGGTAGGGCTAGGGGTGTCAAGCCACTGGGCTGGTGCTTCCTTTGTGGTACAGAACAGGGCTCACCCTAGATGTAGTATCATCGCGACGAGAACCTGACGAAACTGAAGAAGTTCAGTTGTTCCTGCAACGATGGAGGAAATAGGCTGCGTACGACAGCGATCGGAAACGGAGGGGCGCGTCGTGTGCGCACGGGGGGCATGCAACCAGAGCAAGGAAGGGGAGAGGGACGGGTCACAGAGGTGTGGCTCACCTTGGGGAAGGCTGCGGGCGGCCGGAGATGGTCGGAGTGGCACCGAATCGTCGAGGAAGCGGTGCAGATGGCACAAGAGACGGAGGGGGAAGACGACCATGGCGGGGACGAATTGGACGGCCTCGGCTCCTGGTCTGCAGCATGGACGATGTAGAGAGCACGGCGGCTCCATTTCCTCCCTCAGGTGAAGTTGACAGCGACCATGGCGATAGGGCAAGTGGGTCTTCAAGACAGTCTCCTGGTGCTTTTGTGCATGGTGGAAAGAAGCAGAGAGGAGGGAGAAGAAGAGAGGTAGGACGGCGGCGGTAGAGAGGAACAAAGGCTAGGGTTTCCAAGGGGATCCGAGGCTCGCTTTAAGATGAGGGGAAAAGGGAGGGAGCAGGTGCGGTGGTGGAGGGGGAAAGCGACAGGGGATCCTCGTGCCTCCTCTGTCGTACGGAGAAGAAGGTCGAGGTGGGGGTGGGCTGGTTGGTTGGGCCTTAAGGCCTGGCCGGTTGGCCCAAAAATATAAAACATTAGTGTTTCCTTTTTGTTTTATTATTTTCAGAGAAATAGGAGGGTTTTTAAATAGGGAAAACAATGTAAAATAATTTAGATGAAACATTGACTTACTTATAAGTCATCTCAAGAATTTGAAATCAGTACCAAAAATATTTTGAGTTGACAATTTGAATTGGTTTGAGAGAAAACAATTTTAAGGGTTCAACAAAACAAAACAAAACAAAATGTAATGCAATGCGAAGCATGATGACATGATGATGCAAAAAGGAAAAACACACAAACTAATTGGGGGGAAATCCCTGGGTGTTACAGCAGACAGGCTCTGATTCCATTTGTCGCACCCGGACTTTTAGAGGATACTCACAGCCCGCTAAACAGTATATAAATGGCTTACGGGTCCTACCTGCACCCGCATCTCAATATGAGTAGGCCAACACGTAAACGTGTGACAACCATCCTCTAATATTCATCATCTGTGAAACCATCCAATAGAAATCCGAATACTTCCATTGACGTACTTCATAACATACACACATGGTACGTCAACGGCATTTGAACAAGTGATATCACAACAAATCTCTAAGACACAAGAAATAGAAATAAGTGGCAAAAGCTCTCACTAGAGCAGAGATAGCAAATACAGTCATGCAGAGGACACATGTCCCAACAAGTCATCATTACATCACAGCGGAAGCATCCAAAGTGTCTGAGTACAGACAAGATCCAAATAGGCCTAAGAGGCCGGAAACGAAAGAACGGAGCCCATCCACGAAGTCTCGGATCCTGCCCGGGTCCGCTATCTACTCGTCAGCAGCCTCGTCATACTCCACGTAGTAACCACCATGGGGATCCTCGGAAACGTAGTCTGCAGAACACGCAGCCCCAAAGGGGTCAGTACAGACGAGTACTGGCAAGCAAGACGCACAAGATACCAAAGTGTACCCGACAACACCAAGTACAGATGCTTTGGGTTCAACGGAAGATAGGTGATACAAAGATGCGGCAGCGGGCTGCCCTAACCAACTACAGAGACACGCTACAACCTCCGGCTAAAAGAAAGGGATAAGATAGCGCATCGGAACCAACTACCACTAACCTCAAACAAACCCATCCTGGATCTCGCCCCTTATCCAAAGAAGCAATCCGAGGATAACCCACACAGTTGGATTAATGAAGGTTCAAGTTATTGTGTCAATAAGCCTATTACTAGTCAAATTAGTATTAATTAGGTGTAAGTTGTCTAATCCTTGTTAGCCAGCCCTATCACCAAGTCATCCATAACCGCGGACAACACGGCTTCTCGAGAAGATTTAACCCTGCAGGGATGCACCAATTTGGCCGTACACGTAAGAATAACCCGCCAGGTGGGGATCAAACCCACCAAGCAGGCCACTCAACACAACCCAACTCTTCTTCGCATCAAGCCCAAAGAACCCCGTGCAATTGAGCGCACGGCTAATCAAGCCCCACGAAGAAAAGGGGACCCTCATAGCACTCTAAGAACGTGTCTCCCTAAATGCCGACTATAAAAGTTACCACCCTGGCGCCAAGGGTTCGCACCTGCATATGCATGCGGCAAATGGAAAACCCGAACTAAATGAGGCGATTTGGACGAGATGCGAATCGAATCAAAGTTGAGGGGGGCGCCCATACACGCTTCCCACATGCGGCTAGCGCGCTCATCATGGATCTAGAGGACAAGAACTTTTCCTGAGTTCGACACTAGCAGTCCTCAAAACCATACCCAGCCTCCTGCCGGTGCCTTATCATCAAATTATTATTACCTCAAAAATTAACAGGTGGTTGTTTAATCAACGAGCCCCCAGAACATAATAAATATAGTAAAAGAAATAACGGACATCAGACTCGAGCACAACAACCATAAGCATGCTAGTAGGACACAGGCAACAGGCAACAGGGTAATAGGTGTGGAGGTGAGGCTATATCAGGGTGACAGGATAACATGTGATAGGATCGGAACACAAGCAACGACTCATAAGGCTAGCAGATTAGGCAACGGAAAGTATCGGTATCCAGTGTCGAAAGGACACAATGGTTCAGGTGAGTGAATACTTGCCTGCAAACTCAGTAGCCTGGTACTGGGCTATCTCCTCTGAAGTAGTGTCGTAAACCTCGTCTGTCTCAACATCGTCGTCTATTCGAGAAGTAGCAAACAAACAACGCAGAGAGACAAACAATCAATAACATGGCATAATGCACAAACATGGGATGATGCATGACAATTTAATTGATGCATCAAAGATAAACTAGTTGCCATGGTAAAACATATTTAATTGGGCCCATCTGCAATTTGGGTTGCATATAGAAAGGCCCAATAATTAAAGTTGAATTAAGTTCTCTACAAATAACCATCACGTGAATGTTGATTAGAATGATGCATGGATGATGAAAACAATAAGAAAACAACAATAGCTTCAATTTGATATGTTGTTTACCAAGTTTGGAATTTTATTTATTAAGTTATGAATTTTGGCTTCTTAAATGAGTTACACAACATTTATTGTTTTCACCCATTTTAATTGTTCAAAATAGATAACAAAATTCATATTTGGAAAGGACACAAAATTTTAGATGGAATACATATTTCATTTGTTGAAAATGGATTTAAAATGAGCAAGTTATTAATTTGACAATTTTAAATGCATTAATTAAGAAACAATTGTTTTCAGCAATTTAATTTATTTAAAACAGAACACAAAGTTGATATTTGCAAAGTTCATGAAAAAATGGAATGGAAAACATATTTGGTTTGTTGAATTTGGAATTTTTATGCCCAAGTTATGAATTTTGCAATTTTAGATGGATTAAACAAGGATTTAAATATTTCACCAATTTAAAATATCCAAAACAGTAAACAAAGTTTATAGTTAGGTAGAGAATTTAATTTTAATTGGAATACATATTTTATTTGTGGGAATTGGAGTTAGGATGAAATAGATATGATTTATGCAAGTTTTAGGGTTATTAAACCATTTCTGGAAAAAAGAAAACAGGGGGTTGGACTTTTTGCACCGTGGCTTGGGCTACCCGCACTGGCTGACCAGTGGGGCCAGGAGGGTGCAGCAAACTCAAAAAAAAATTGGGCATATTCCGCGCGGTGCGGGGGATCGAACCCTGCCCTTCCGCGGTGTGCGCAAGGAACAGAGCCACTAGGCTGCAGCTGCGCTCGGTGATGGAAAAGGGGACTATGCGGTTTTGAGGTGGGGTTGGGGGCTGTACTCGTTACTGATGAAACTGAACATTGGGTTCAGTTACTGAACCTGACGGAGGGGCACGGTCGCTGGCGGCGAGCGCTGTTGTGCTGCTGCGTGCGCAAGGCGTGTGCGCGTGTGGCGGTGCGTGTACGTGCAACCGGAAGAGAAAGGAGGGAGGGGAAGAAAGGGGTGCTCACCGGGGGGAATAGAGGAGGAGGAGGACGGCGGCTCGGTGATAGGACTGTGGCGATGACGAGCTCGTCGACGGCGCGGTGAAGGTGATCCGAGGTCGCTCGGGCCTGGTCGAGGAAACAAGGAGGAAGGTGGAGGCTCGGGGGTTTGATTCCCGCGCTTATCCCGCTCGGAGGAGTTCCTTAACGGCGGAGATCCCCGGAGACGGTCGCGCTGCTGTGCGGTGGAGGAGCAGTGGTGCAGCGAGGGCGGAGGAGCGAGGGAGAGAAACGGCGGCGCGAGGAGGAAGCAGGAGGGAGGAAAGAGCTAGGGCTCGGCCCCGTGGTGGCTTAAGTAGAGGGGAGGAGGGCATAGGTGGCGCTGCAGGTGGGGGATGGCCTCCCCTCCTCTATGTCCGTACAGAGGAGGAAGACGACAGCGAGCAGGTAAGGGGGCTGGCCTCGGGGCTGTGGTGGGCTCAGCCCACTTGGGCTGGTCTGCCCTCCCCCTTTTTTTGTTTTTTTCTGTTTCTTTTTTTTCTGTTCACCTTTTCTTTTTTTGTAGGAAAGAAAAGAGAGAAAAAGAATAGGGTTTTGGGGTTGAAATTTTTTGGTGATAAATTTTTATAAGTTATTTATTGCAAAAGCCCAGCTGTACAAACTTTTGTTTTTTAAAATTTTAAATTTTTGTTGCTGTTTGAAATTTAAATGAATTTGAGTGAATTTTGCAATATATGAAAGATTGAAATATTTAACCAAGTTAATTATTTGGAAATTCAAGTTTATTGGAAACAATTGAATTGTTACTATTTGGAAACTATTTTGAAAACATTGGAACATACCAAGTATGAACCAAATTTTGAAAATTGGTTTGAATTTCAAATAGAAAACAAGTGAGAACAATGCAATGCTCATGATGGAATGATGCAAACTGAAATTAAACAAGGAGCAAGCATTCTAAGGTTGTTTTTCATACTTGGGATGTTACAACAAGCAACCGTCACTTATGGAGACTCGTCCTCGTCCAAGGTATCGGGGTTCGGCAAGTGTGACGCCCCGAGATCGGGCACTAGGCAGATTTCAGCATTCCCGCCAAAATCCACATAATAACCGATTCCAGGTTGCCACTTGTGATAACATTACAACAGTTCACGAATATCCCGCAACAACAACAGAAAAGATATATACAAGACGACTCAAACGAGTCAAGGATACAACTGATACAATACAAAGATCCAAATAACAGCGGAAGAAACAACATAGCGTCCGGCTACGGACAAGATACAAATTGGACTAAGAGTCCTGAAGATAACCGATGGCGTCCAATCCCTGCCCAGGCCAAGCCGGAGGGATTTCCAAGCTAACGTCGTCAGACTTCAAACCTGCTGACTGCAATATGGAATATGCAGCCACGAAAGGATTCGTGGGTCAGTACGGTTAAGTACTAGCAAGTGGATAAACCATACTCACAAGATACCAGCGTAATCAATCATCACAAGATACAAATACTTTGGGTTCAACGGAGAGGAGAGGATTATTGCAAAGAAGCTGCAGCGGGCTGCACTAACTAACTACAGAGACTTGCTACAACATCCGGCTAAAAGAAAGGGGATAAGATAGCGTATCAGAACCAACTACAACTACTCACCAAACAATACCCATCCAATGTTACCCCCTACTAAGGAAGCAACCCAAGGAAACTCACACGGTTGATTAAGGTGACATTCATTCTTATGGTGGAGGTAATCTATATTACTAGTCAAATTATCCTCATTAGGTGTAAGTTGTCTGAGTACTTGTTAGCCAGCACTTTCACCAAGTCATCCATAACCGTGGACAACACAACTTCTCGAGAAGATTTAACCCTGCAGGGATGCACCAATTTAGCCGTACACGTAAGAATAACCCGCCAGACGGGGGATCAAACCACCAAGCGAGGTACTCAACACAACCCAACTCTTCTTCGCATCAAGCCCAAAGAACCACATGCTGTGCGTGCGCGGCTAATCGAGCCCCCACGAAGAAAAGGGGGACCCTCATAGCACTCTAAGACCACGCCGCCCTAAATGCCGACTACAAAAGTTCCACCCTGGCGCCAAGGGCTCGCACCTGCATATGCATGCATCAAATGGAAAGCCCGAACTAAGTGTGGCGATTTGGACGAGATGCGAATCAAATCAGAATTGCGGGGGGCGCCCATACTGGCTTCCCACATGCGGTTAGTGCGCTCATCATGGATCAATGGACAAGACCCTTTTCCTAATTAGGGTCGACACTAGCAGGCCTCAAAACCACGCCGGGCCTCCTGCCGGTGCCTTATCATCAAATTATTATTACCCAAAACATTAACATGTTGTTGATTAAGTTGAAACCCAACTATCAACTAAACAGGTAATAAGACGGACAACAAGACTTGAGCGCAAACAACACTAAGCATGCAACTACGACACGAGGGCCAACAAGGTAAACAAACAACAGTTAATAGGAAGTGGAAGGAAGGCTATATCATGGTTGCAAGGTAAACATATGATAGGATCGAGACACAAGCATCGAATCATAAGGCTAACATAAGAACAACGGAAAGAATCGGTAACAAGTGATGAAAGGCAGCCATTTGGCAGCAAGTGAGTATACTTGCCTGGAATCCAGCAAGTAGAGGTACATCCGCAGAACTTATCGTTGCTCACATCATCTCAACGTCCTATCCGCGAAGAAGCAACGAACTAGAACAAACACCGGATGCAACAATTACTACTACGGCAAAAGATCCAGCATGATCAAGATATGGATGCATGACAAGTTTAAGGATGCATCAAAGATAACTAGTTGACATGGTAAACATATTTAAATGGGCCCATATGCAATTTGGATTGCATATGGAAAAGCCCATGAATTAATGTTGAATTAAATTATCTACAAATAACCATCATGTGCAAGTTGATTAGAATGATGCATGGAGGAGGAAAACAATAAGAAAACAACAATAGCTTTAGTTTGAAAAGGTGTTTACCAAGTTTGGAAATTTATTTGTTAAGTTATGAAAATTGGCTTCTTAAATGAGTTACACCAGCATTTGTTGTTTTCACCAATTTAAATGTTCAAAAAAAATAGATAACAAAGTTCATATTTGGAAAGAACACAAAATTTTAGATGGAAAACATATTTCATTTGTTGAGAAAGGAATTAAAATGAACAAGTTATTAATTTGACAATTTTAAATGCATTAATTAAGAAATAGTTGTTTTAAGCAATTTAAATTGTTCAAAACAGAAAACAAAGTTTATATTTAAGTGTAGCATTTCATTTTGGATGGATTTCATGTTTTGGGTTTTCAATTTGGAGCAAGCATGTGAAAGTTATTAATTAGGACTTTTAATTAATTAATTAAGGCATTTTTAAATGACATTAATTTTAATTGTCCAAATTGCAAAACAAAGTTGATATTCAGAAAGGTGGTTTCATTTTGAGTGGAAAGCATATTTTATTTGTTGAAATTGGATTTTAATTGAGCAAGTTATGAATTTCACCATTTAAATGATTTAATTAAAGCATTAAGTAATTGCATTAGTTTTATTTATCCAAAACAGAAAACAATTGTTATATTTGGAAACAGCATGAAATTTTGGATGGAAAACATATTTTACATGGGCCATTTGAATTAAATTTGAGTTTATTATGAATTTAATCAAATTCAAAAGAGTTATTTGAATTTGAATTTTGAACCCATTTGAAATGTTCAAAACAGTAAACAAACTTTATAGGTGGGTGGAGCATTTAATTTTAATTGGGAAACATATTTTACTTTTTGAATTTGGAGTTTGTTTGTAATTTTTATGTGTGTTTGAAGTTCAGGGATTAAAGTGCCAAAGGACAGGGACCTGAAAGAAAGAAAAGGAAACGCAGATAGGCCCCTGGGGCGTTTTTCACACAGCGCACACTGGCCCTGTGCCTCTGCCGTGCGGGCCAGTGCCACCGTGGCGTGTGCGTGGAAGGTGAGGTGGCAGAGGGGGTCATTGACAGGTGGGGCCTGGGAGTCCATGTGGAAAAGGTTGTAAAAAAGGGGCCTTTATTCGGCCGAGGGGGATCGAACCCGCGTCTTCCCCTCGCGCGGATGGAACCCAACCACTGCGGTGTGCTACGTTTGTGATAGGATCTGGCTGGGTTTGGTTTTGACGTGGACCTCGCACGTGCTACTGAATTTAACTGACGACGCTCGGCACTGTCCGCGACGGAGAACAGAGAGGTGATCGCCGGTGTCACGACGACGGCGCACGATGGCGGCGCGTCCAGAGCACGTGGGGAGGGTACAGGGAGAGTCCAGAGCGGACGGTAGACTCACCGAGGTCCGAGGAGGGCCGGGCGCGACGAAGGCCTGACGGAGACGGCGGCGGCGACGGGTGCGCGCCGTAGAGGTAGCCGGCGTCGGAGCGGCGCCCCTGGAACCTCCCAGGTCCGGCCGAAAGGAGCAAAACGTCGAGGGCATAGCCCTGTTTCCATTCCCGCCCTCGGGGTTTCTCGGAGAGGGCCACATCCTTGGCGCCAAGGGTGCAAACTATCGGCCACGGAGTGCTCTTCTGATTTCTTCAGAAAGTTCAGAGTAGTGGGAGGGAGCAGAGGCGAAAGGACCTAAGGAGGGAGAGGCGGCGCTGGAGAAGGGAGAGGGAGATGGTAGGTGGCTAGGGTTGGGGATCTGGCCTCGGGACCTTCTTGTAGGAGGGGGCAAGGGGCAGGTGAGGGCTCGATGGGGGAAAGGACCAGGTGACAGCGACACCCTCGTGTCTCTCTGTACGGAGGGAAGAAGAAGGAGGCTGGGCCCGAAGATGGAGGGGGAGAGAGGCCTGGTGGGCTGGGGGGAGGAGGAGGCCCGTGGTGGGCTGGGCTGAAAGGCATGCCTTCCCCTCAGCTCAAAGGGTTTCTTTTTATTTTTATTTTTTTTTCTGGTTACAATTTTTTTTGTAGAAAGAAATAGAGAGAAAAAGAGAGAGGTTTTGGGGTTCTCATTTTATCAAATATTTTTTATTGATTTACAAAAGAGCAATATCAAGGTATGTTAACTTTATTTTCAACAATTTGAAAATGCCAATTAGTTTGAAATTGCTAGTTGAAATTCAAATAGGGTTTCATATAGATTTGAGTTTTTAATTTAAGCAAGTTTATTCAATAAGCTCAAACAACTATGAAACTTATTGAATTTAAATGTTTGCAAGATTTTAATTTTTTAAACCCACATTTGAAACATGCCAAGTATGGATGAATTTGATTTGAATTTTTGAATTTACCATTAGGGTGTTAATAGAAAGGGGTTTTATTAACAAGCATTTTAAATAATTCAACTTCAAAACTATTGGAAACAATTTGAGTTGTTTAGTTTGCAATTTTTAAATTGGAAATTTTGGACATGTTTGATAGTTTAAATTGGTTTGAACTTTTGAGTTGTTTTTGAAAACAAGGGCAATGCATATGATGCATGTGATGCAATGAAAAAAAGAAAAACAACCAATTTTCTAACTTAGGGTAAACACCCCAGGTGTTACAGCAAGGTTGTGATTGCTCCCGATATCACTATCGTGAACGTCATGCTTGTCGAATCCCTTGGTTTCAATTTACTTTCCGTCTGCTCTCTTGGAGAGATGGGTTTCTCTGTCTTTTTTTATGCAGATATTGTGGTCCTTTTGAGGAGCGAGACTCTTGACGTCGCATACGTGGGACATGTTGAAAATGAGTTGTTCGTGGTAGACTTTTCGAAGTCTACCAACTCTCAAACAATGTGTCTTTTCGGAAAGGCGGACGTGGGATGGTTGTGGCATCGATGTTTATCCCATGTCAACATGAGAACTTTGCAAGTCTTCACAAAGGTGGCCTTATTGTCGGACTAAAAGAAAATGTTTCCTTTTCAAAGGATCACGTTTGTAGGTCGTGTGTTGAAGGAAAGATGCATGATATGGCGCACAAGGCCAAGACTATTATTTCATCAAAGAGGATCTTGGAGCTTCTCCATGTTGATCTCTTTGGTGCCGTGCCCGAGGCAAGTATTGGAGACAAGAAGTATTGCTTGGTGATTGTTGATGATTACTCAAGATACACTTGGGTTTATTTCTTCAAGTGCAAGAGTGAGGCTCGACAAACCATCATCGACTTCTCCAACCAAGTGTAACATCAACACAATGTGCAAATCATGGCTATTAGGAGTGATAATGGTTCGGAGTTCGAGAACTACACTTTGAATGAATTCCTTAGTGAAGAGGGCATTCTTCATCAATACTCCGCCACTTACACTCCTCAACAAAATGGTGTTGCCGAAAGTAAGAACCACACTCTCTTGGATATGGCAAGGACCATGTTGGCGGAGTACACTTCTCCCCAATATTTATGGGCCGAGGCCATATCCACCGCATGCCACTCCTCTAACCGCATTTACATCCGCAAGGGCTTAGACAAGACTCCATATGATATCCTCACGAGCAACAAGCCCAACGTCTCCTACTTCCGTGTATTCGGTTGTAAGTGCTTTTATTTGATCAAGGGTGTTAGGTTGTCTAAATTTCAATCCAAAACTATTGAGGGTATACTTGTTGGTTACGGTGCAGAATCCCACACTTATAGAGTCTTTGACAAAGCCTCACGGATTGTCATAGAATCTTTTAGTGTGGTTTAGATGGCTCCCAAGTGGCGCAATTTCATGTTTCTAATGTGGATGTTGAAATGCTTCAAGAAGCCATAGGAAGGATGGATGTGGGATTTTTTCGCCCCATTAAGGGACACCTTATGGAGACTTGAGAAGGACTATGCTATACTCAAGTGGAGCCCTCCTCTACAATAGAAGAACAAGCAAAAGATCCAAGTGGTGCACCTAACCAAGAACATGTTGAAGACCCTCCACTTATTGACCAAGTTACTACGGAAGATGCAACCACTCATATCATTCATGCTAGTAAAGGTCAAGGCCAAGATCAACCATCCTCATCCTCCTCTCCTCAAGTTGAAGCTAGCGTTGAAGAAGTTGTTAATGATGATAATGATCAAGGCCAAGTTGGTCTAGATGGGGACCCAAATGATCAAGAAGATCAAGTGATCCCTCCTCGCAATAATGAGGAGATCGAAGCCCGTCGTGCTAGAAGGATAAGAAGAGCTTTGAAGCATATTGATGCCCAAGACAACAAGGTCTTTGAAGATATTCAAGCTAGAAGATCCACAAGAAGGAAATTGGCACATTTTAGTGAGCATCAAGCTCACATATCTATGGTGGAACCAAAGAAAGCGTTTGAAGCTCTTGAGGATTACGATTAGGTTGAAGCTATGCATGATGAGCTCAATAACTTTGAGCGCAACAAGGTTTGGAGACTAGTTGAGAAGCCCAAAGATTGCCACAATGTTATTGGCACTAAGTGGGTATTCAAGAACAAGCAAGATGAGCATGGCATTG
This sequence comes from Alopecurus myosuroides, assembly GCA_028641055.1. Taxonomy (NCBI): domain Eukaryota; kingdom Viridiplantae; phylum Streptophyta; class Magnoliopsida; order Poales; family Poaceae; genus Alopecurus; species Alopecurus myosuroides. The sequence continues at coordinate 371,960,285 of CM054060.1, forward strand.
TCATAAGGAACAAGGCAAGATTGGTTGCTCAAGGTTACACTCAAGTTGAAGGCATTGACTTGATGAAACCTATGCTCCCGTGGCTTGCCTTGAGTCCATTTGTATCCTTCTTTCTTATGCATCTTCGCATAATTTCAAATTGCAAAAAATGGATGTAAAAAGTGCTTTCTTAAATGGTCCACTAAAAGAGGAGGTATATGTTAAGAAACCTCCAGGGTTCGAGAACCTCAACTTCCCTAACCATGTCTACAAGCTCGATAAGGCGCTCTATGGACTTAAACAAGCACCACGTGTGTGGTATGAGCACCTTAGAGAGTTGTTGGATGACCGTGGTTTTGAAGTTGGGAAGATCAACCCCACTCTCTTCACAAAGAGAGTAAAGGGAGAGCTTTTCATATGCCAACTCTATGTGGACAACATTATCTTTGGCTCAACTAACCAAGCTTTCAATAATGAGTTCGCAAAGCTTATGACTAACAGGTTCGAGCTGTCTATGATGGGAGAGCTTAAATTCTTCTTTGGCTTTGAGATCAAGCAATTGTCTCGTGGGACTTTCATTTCTCAAGACAAGTGACGAAGGCATGGATCCTGGGCCCTACGAATAAGGGCACCCCCTCTCGCACCTTCTAACCAAGGCCCAACAGGAAGCGCCCTTGGAGTACTCTAGAAGGCCCATGAAAAGCCCACTCGCATCAACTTGCGGGCTAAGTTAGGAACTGTAACCAACTCAAGCTAGGGTTTGTATCCTCTCCGGGTTGGACTCGAGACCTGGCTATCTATATAAAGCCAGGAGAGCCTCAAAGGAGAGGACCAAGTATTACCGCACGACCACAAAAGCCTTGAAACTCGAGATCTACTCTCGATTCGAGCACCTGTAATCGATCTCATCGTTTAATACAGATCAGCAGAAGGCAGGAGTAAGGGTTTTACCTCTTCGAGGGCCCCGAACCTGGGTAAATATCGCCTCCCTGTCTAGCCGACGATTCCACCAGCGCCTATGACATCTCCTAGTCGAAACCCGATAGGGTCACCTGAGGGATTTGCGGAGCCAGAGCTTCGACAATTGGCGCCGACCGTGGGGAACGCGGGCGCTGGATCACCGGCATCTTCGGCTTCATCGACATCCAACTCCCGTTGGAAACCATCGACTACAGCTCCGAACAATCCTGTACGGATCGGATCCGTCATAGTCACGCCTCACTCGCCGGAATCACGTCCGGTATTCGAGGATCTGGAGAAGAGCGTCACCTTGACGTTCGGAAGCTTTAACTTCATGGCAAACCGAGACGGGATCCTCCACTTCTCGGATGAATCTGAACCCGAATCTGGAGCCGTCAACTCGCGCTTCCACGTGGAGAAAAGCGGCGAGTCCATCCGCTTCAACGCGATCGACTACCACGCACTTTCGACAGAGGAACCCTCTCGGGTGCAAAGAACCTCCCGATCTACGCCTAGGACACACGGGCCACAACTGGCCCAAGTCTGCATGGCAGGATCGGAACAGCCCTCGGAAACTGAATATAGCGCAACCGAGCGCGATCTAATCGGCGTCTCGCGGGAAGCCTGGAAAAGAGCAAAGGAATCCATGCGAAAGAGTCAACCACCCGCAGCAGGTGCCACGCAAGAAGACCTAACCGCCTACCACTATCACCTAGTGAGAGCGGCCTCAAACATCAAGGACGCCCGAGCAGATCTAGCCCGCCGCAAGAGAGCGGCGGATGAGTCAAGCCTACGTCGAGCCGAGCTGTCCCTTGCCCCTTCGGTCGGTACCCGACCCGTGGGAAAAGGACCCGCAGCATCAACAAGGGACCACGAATCCATGGCTGGGACCCACAGGTCCACCACATCTTCTTTCATGAGGGTTGACGACGACGGGAACGTCTACCCGCAAACTCCAGCCGCCGCAATTCTAGCCGCGGCCACCTACATGCAGATGAACCAACCAACGGACAGCGATCCTCGGGTGGAACAATACAAGCACATCCGCAAAGGTTTAGGGCTGGCCGCCGCAAGGCTCGCCTCCCAAGATCGCAAGGAACAACTGGAGAAGGCGCGACAAGAGAAGGACAAAGACAAAGACGCGCCCCGCAGGCATAGGAGCTCCTCTCCAAGAAAGGATAAATCGCCACGTCGTGGCCGCGGAAAAGAAGCCCGGCGCCGCGGCGACAGCCGAAGTAGCAGCGAAGACAGCCCGAGAGACAAAGATTCGCGGCATCACAGCAGCCGCTCGAGAAAAAGAAGCAAAGAACCAAGAAAAGATAGCGACCGCGACCGGTCCGGGTACGACGCGCGATCCGATCTCGCCCAGAAGAAAGTGGATAAAGCAAGGGCCTCACGGTACCGCGAACGCTCCTCATCCGGGTCTTCGGACGACGAAACTTGCGGAGCACTTTGCTTTGCTCGCAGTATTCGCGAAGCGCCTCTACCCAAGAGATTCAAGCTCAGCTCGGAGGTGACAAAATACGATGGCTCACTCGAGCCCTCCCAGTGGTTAAGCGACTACCTCACGGCAGTAAAATGCCAACGTGGTAACAAGAACACGGCCATGCAATACCTCAATTTGCACCTGGCCGGAGCGGCCCGCAGCTGGCTGGAAAGAAGACCACGATCTTGCTATGCATCATGGGACGACCTGCATCGCGATTTCTGCAAAAACTTCCAGTCGACCTATAAAAGACCAGCTACAATCGAAGAGCTACGGGCTTGCAAACAGAAAAGTGGCGAATCCACGCGAGAATACATCCAACGGTGGAACACACTCAGGAACACCGCAGGGACAATCTCTGAAGAAGTGGCGATTGAGGCTTTCGCCAAAGGAGCAAGAAGAACCGCGTTTCGAGAAGAACTCGGCAGAGCTGCGCCCAAAACCATAGGGGAGCTCATGGTTATAGCCGAAAAATGGGCCAACGGAGAAGACGCGGTACGCAATGAAAGAACATCATCACCCACACATGACGAAGACCGTCATGGGCGAAGAAAAAGAAGAAAATACTACGACCACGACGATAGAGAAGAACTAGTGGCGGCAGAGTTCACGCGAAGTCGCGACTCCGGTCGTCGTGGAAGTCGCGAATGGAGGCCAAAGGAAGAAGAAAAGTCACCCGAGGAAGACCTCGATGGATACTGCTCGCTACATCTGTTCACAGACAAGCGCACGGGCAAGACTAAGGCAACACACCTTCTCAAGGATTGCCGAAAGTTCATCGGAATCTCGGACGCGCTAGCCAAGAAAAGATTCGCCTCCACCCAAAACTATCCACCGCTACCAGGAGGCGGACAACAATTCCAGCTACCACCGCCACCACCTCCACCAGCCAACCCAAACATGGCACTCGCCGCACTGCCAGCACCACAGCAGCCAAACACGGGAGCAAATACATACCCGACTCCGCACGGACAACTCCTCGGGATGATACAGAAGGTATGCCCCTCTCGCAGAGCTCAAAAAACTAACTCGAGACAAATATGCATGGCAGTGCAGACGCCACCAACGAAGCCCGAGTACCTGAAGATGGCCGAACAGCCAATCACGTTCTCGAAGGAAGACCACCCGCCACGAGTCTATCGACCAGGACACGCCGCCCTTGTCATTCAAGCTCAAATTGGCAATTATGACCTGGCCCGCGTATTCATGGACGGCGGCAGCGGCATCAACATCATCTACGCGGATACACTCCGTCGAATGAACAAAAACCTGGACGGCCTAACGGAATCAGAAACATCCTTCCACGGGATAGTTCCGGGCAAGGCAGTACGTCCACTCGGAACAATCAACCTCGAAGTTGTGCTGGGCTCCCCACGCAACTACAGAAGGGAATTTCTGGACTTTGAAGTCGTCGACTGGCCCTCGCAGTACCACGCCATTCTTGGTCGAACAGCGTTCGCCAGATTCATGGCAGTACCACACTACGCGTACCTGAAGCTCAAGCTACCTGGCGAATACGGTGTTATCACCATCGACGGCGACTTCCAGAAATCAGACAAGTGCGACATAGAATTCAACGAAATCGCGAAATCTTTCGGGATGCAGGAAGAACTTCAGGAGCTGGCAAAAACAACGGACCACTCCGTTATGCCCCTCACGAAGAAAAATGCACCTGAGCTGGAATTCAGTGCCAACAGCGACACTCGCAAACATCAAGTGCACCCGACAGATTCCGCCAAGACCGCGATGGTCTCCTCGACCCTCTCGCCAGCATAGGAAAGCGCGCTCGTCAAGCTCCTCCGTGAGTACTGGGAGATTTTTGCCTGGCAGCCTTCAGATATGCCAGGTATACCCAGGGAGTTTGCCGAGCACTCACTCGAAGTTTTTCCCGACGCTAAACCCATCAAACAGACGACTCGAAGATTCTCAGAGCCCAAGCAAAAGGCGCTTGGAGAAGAAGTAAATAGGCTGCTAGCCGCCAAGTTCATTAGGGAGATCAAGATATCAACCTGGTTGGCAAACCCGGTGCTGGTCCCCAAGAAGAATACGGATATCCTTCGGGTGTGCATCGACTACACGTCATTAAATAAGCACTGCCCCAAGGATAACTTCCCTCTACCACGAATCGACCAGATAGTGGACTCTACGGCAGGTTGCCAACGTCTCTCCTTCCTAGACGCCTACTCGGGATACAATCAGATCCGAATGAAAAAGGAAGATGAAGAGAAGACGGCATTCATCACACCCCACGGTGTATACTGCTACACGACAATGCCCTTCGGGCTGAAGAACGCAGGCGCAACATATCAACGTTGCATGCAGAGATGCCTCGCCAATCTCATTGGCAAGAATGTACAAGTATACGTCGACGACATCGTCATTAAAACTCGAGTAGAGGACACACTCCTTGAGGACATCAAAGAAACATTCGACGCCCTCAACGCATACCGGATCAAGCTCAACCCGACAAAATGCGTTTTCGGCGTCCCTGCAGGAAAACTTCTCGGATACCTGGTTTCTGCCAGAGGCATCGAAGCCAATCCGGAGAAAATACAAGCTATCCTCACCATGAAGGAGCCCACCAATCTACGCGGAGTTCAGCAGCTCGCAGGGCGATTAGCCGCCCTAAGCAGATTCATCGCACGATTGGGAGAGCAGGCGTTACCCTTCTACAAGTTACTGAAGAAAACAGACAAATTCGAGTGGACACCTGAAGCCAAACAAGCGTTCGCAGACTTAAAACGATCACTGCAGAGCAGGCGCGTTCTCGCAACACCGCAAGAAAAGGAGCCACTCTTTCTTTACCTAGCCGCCACAAACCAGGTCATCAGCACTGCAATTGTAGTCGAACGACCTGAAGATGGCAAGGCATATGGAGTCCAACGCCCAATATATTACATCAGCGAGGTACTCTCGCCATGCAAGCAGCGATACCCCCACTACCAGAAGCTCGCATATGGAGTTGTCCTCACAGCCCGGAAGCTCAAACATTACTTCCAGGAACACGCCATCACAGTGGTTAATGATGCGTCACTCGGAACAATCATGAACAACCCTATGGCATCCGGAAGAATAGCGAAGTGGAGCATCGAGTTGGGCGCTTGGGACATCACCTATGCGGGCCGCAACGCAGTCAAGTCTCAGGTTCTTGTGGAATTCATCAGCGAATGGACAGAACTACAAACACCCGGACCACCCGAGTACACAAGCAATTGGATCATGTATTTCGACGGGTCTAAAAGAAACGAAGGGGCAGGAGCTGGAATCGTTCTTATCTCGCCTCGTGGAGACAAACTGCACTATGTCCTGCGACTAGACTTTCCACCTGACGACCCAGCATCGAACAACGACGCGGAATATGAAGCACTGTTGCACGGAATGAAGATGGCGATTGCTTGTGGAGCTACCCGGTTGATGATTTATGGCGATTCCAACCTCATAGTGCAACAAACAATGAAAGAATGCGACGCCGTTGCTGAAAACATGATCGCGTACCGCGACATGTATAATATACTCGAAGGAAGCTTCAAAGGATGCGAGTTGAAGCATATCGCAAGATCCAGCAACGAAGAGGCGGATAGACTGGCAAACATGGGTTCCACGAATACACCCATACCGCCAGGAATATACTTCGAACGGATGGTCAAGCGATCGGTCAAATTGAAGAAAGCTGCAGAAACACCGGCAGCGCCAGAAACAGAGGTCAGCCCGCAGGTCGCGCTTATCGAGCTTATTCATAATATATCACGACAGGTTTTTCTGGTCGAGCCAGTCTGGACGCAGAAATATCTCGACTACCTGCTCAATAAACAGCTCCCAGCCGATCCACGCGAGGCTCGACAGCTAATCAGGCGTAGCAAATCCTTTCGGGTAATCAACGGAGAACTGTACAAGCAAAGCATCTCGGGCATCCTTCAGCGGTGCATCGCACCCGAAGACGGCAAAGAGCTACTCCGGGATATACACCAGGGTGACTGCGGACATCATGCTAGCTGGAGAGCAATACTGGGCAAAGCCTTTCGAGCAGGGTTCTACTGGCTAACGGCAGCCAACGATGCAAAAAACCTGGTCGACAGATGTGGCGCTTGCCAGCGATTTTCACCCAAGCCACACGCGCCAGCTACAGAGTTGCACATGATACCCATCGCCTGGCCCTTTGCCCAATGGGGGCTTGACATGGTTGGCCCACTGCGCAAATCTACTCCAGGAGGGTACACACATTTGCTGGTCGCGGTCGACAAATTTACCAAATGGATCGAGGCTATGCCAGTGACTTCGGGTAGCGCCCAATGCGCAATTAAGTTCCTCGACTCCATAGTATGCAGATTCGGGGTACCACACGACATCATCACAGACAATGGTACGAACTTCACCGCAAAGGAGACACAACAGTTCTGCGAGGAGAAAGGAATCAATCTGAAGTTCGCTTCCGTCGCCCACCCGCAAACTAATGGCCAAGTCGAGAGATCCAACGGCTTAGTTTCAGCTGGAATCAAAAAGAGATTGCTGGATCGGCTACATCCCGCTGCAGGACATTGGGCAGAGGAGCTACCCTCCGTACTTTGGAGTCTCCGAACAACTCCCAATAGGTCAACGCAATATACACCATTTTTCATGGTATACGGGGCAGAAGCCGTCCTCCCCGAAGAGGTTCGATTCAGCGCCCCACGAGTTGTAGCCTACAGCGAAGAAACCTCCAACAAAGCTCTCGCAGAAGATATGGATGCACTCGACGAAATCCGAGACATCGCACTCGCAAGATCCGCAGTCTACCAACAATCACTGCGCAATTATCACAGTCGCCGCATACGCCATAGATCATTTGTGGTTGGCGACTTGGTGTTGCGACTGAAGCAAAAAGAAGGACACAAGCTCGAACCTCCTTGGGAAGGACCTTTCATCATACACGAAGTCATCCCAGGAGGAGCCTATCGACTGAAGAATCCTGAGACTGGAGGCATATACTCCAATCCGTGGAATATCGCGCAACTGCGCAAATTCTACCCCTAGGTTTATTTTGCAACAATAAGGCTATACTAGCCAAACTTGTAGCTCGAACACATGACTTCTCAGTCATAGCAATAAAGACATGATTCCCCTCATCATATTTACCCGACAGCTTTCACAGTTTACTACATGCTGAAAAGTTACAGGTACAAACACCCCATAAAATACACGGGGGCTACACCTACAAATATGCATCACGGAAAAAATTACAGAATACAAGGTGGCACACCTTAAATACAGTTCCTACAAACTCAAGACAAACATACAGGATATTTACATCCGATCAAATCAGTCAAAACGCTGGGCATTCTTAGCCGCCAAAACCCTATCCACTTCTTCAGAGGTCATTTGGATAATCTTCTCGGCCGCAGGACGGACAGCATCATAGTACGGCGCAATATCTTCGATTGCATAATCTGGACGCCGAGCTACGGAGTTCAAGTCTATCTCTGGTTGCCATATTCGGACAAATGAGAGAGCAACAACCGCGCCGCAGGTCATCTGATTGCGAACGCACGCGCGAACCTCTCCTTCTCGCCCAAATAACCTGAGAAGATAACTCCAGTCTTCGGGACCTCTCTCGAGTGGATAAAAAGCAGCATTCACCGCAATCAAGGCTTCGTGGAAAGAACCCACGAGAATTCTCGCCTGGCGGACTCGAAACTTCAAGGTGGCCATTACAAAACCTCGACTGCGATCAGACCAGAAGTTACTCGCATGAGGATTTGTGTTGTTAGCCCCTTGGTGAATGTGGTTTTCCACCCACTGCTTTTCTTCCCTGTCATCTGGTCTCACAACTAAGAAGCAAACGCACTCAGTAAGATCACAAATACAGCAGAGGAAAAGGCATAGGGGGCTACACTACTTACACAGTAAGTCCCTTGCAATCGAAGACAATTCACCAATCAGAAATTGCTCGCGCTCAGCCGCCAATTTCTGCTTGGAAATCGCCACGTCAGCGACTCCGCGCAGTGCTTTCAGCTTACGCTCGCCTTCCTGCACCTTATCACGAAGACCAGCTAAAGTGCCCACGGCAGCCACCAGTGGATTTACTGGATTACCACGTCCACTCGAAGATTCAGCGGCAGACACAGTCGCCTGGAAGGAGTACACGGAAAAGAAATGAGACGCCCTACTAGAGTTACTTCTAGTCGCACATTTGACTACTCGCTCGGGGGCTACTCCCATCGGGAGCCAAGGCATACACAACAAGGACGAATTCCAAATGCAAAACGCTTCGATTAAAGATCAACAAAGGTACGGGAATGCATCCCAAAATTCGTTACATCCAAACAACAGAAACAAAGGAAAAAGAGTCTACGAAGCCACGTTGGTGCTGCCACTAGCGGCAGTCGACCCTCCCTTCTTCCGAGCAAACATCTCAGATAATTTCCGAGCAAGAACAGTGGCTTGCTCGGAAAAACGAGATAGCCGTACCTTCTTGCCCGTGGAAGGGTCGACCGGCATGGACGAATAAGCCTCCTCCAGACCTTCGACTCCGTTCGCCAGAGCGAATTGAATCGCAGTCTTTGCGCCAGCTTCTGATTGAGCAACCGCAAAGGCCTCCAGGAGATCGCCTTCCGAGAAGACCTTCGACAACTCGCTCAGCGCAGGCGCAGGAGTACCGCTGGCGACAAGACGGCCATGCACTCGTGCCAAAGCTTTGGAAGCATTATCAATCAGGGAAAATATTCCCTCAGAATGCCTCCTGAGCTGCGCGAGAGTGTCGGTCAGCACGTCCACCCGCTGAATCCCAGGAATTTCCAGAGGAACATTCAGAAGATCTACGGACAGACAAAATGATGCTTAGCAAAGATCAGCAGAATGAAAAATTCAAAAACCTAAGATACTTACCCGCAAAGCGCTTGGCGAGAGGACGAAGGAACGCGACAGTGTCGTTGTCAGCCTTACTGCCGGCCTCCTCCAACTCCTTCACGGCCTTCCGCGACTCCGCAAGCTTCGTATGGAGTTCCTCCGATTGCTTACGGGAAGCTTCCAGTTCTTGCCGGGTAGTCGCCAGTTCAGCTTCCTGGGCAGTTACCTGCTCTGAAAGTTTAGTCTTTTCAGACTCTGCGAATTCGGCTCGAGCTGCACAAAGGATGTTAATCAGAAATCAAGAATGGATGACACACGAAAGCCAACGAGATAACGAAACTTACCTTTAAGGAGGTCGCCTTCAGATTTGAGTCGGCTAACTTCTGATCGAAGCGACTCGCAATCTGTTTCGGCCAGAACGACGCGGCGACCGATCGCCGCAAGGGAATCGACGAGCGACTGTGAAAGCACGAAGATAAAGAGTTAGAAGAAAAGAGGTTTGAGCCTGTACCCGATTATTTACAATCGACTACAGCCTCGGGGGCTACTCCCATCGGGAGCACTGCCGTGCACCCGAAGAAGACAAAATAACGGAGAAGTGAAGAAAGAAACTTTTGAGCCTGTACCCGATTACTTACAATCGACTACAGCCTCGGGGGCTACTCCCATCGGGAGCACTGCCGTGCACCCGATAAAATTTTTACTGGGCAGATCAAAGAGATAGAAGATTACCTGTCCGGTGGCGCGGGAGAGTGGATCCGCAGAGCTATCCGTCGCCTCCTTCGAGACCGAAGTTCTAGCGGCGAAGCTAGGAATCTCCCGCCCCATAGTCGCAACATCAGGCGCAGCCTTGGGAGAATTCTGGACGGTGCCCGCGGTAGGAGTCTCATCCGCGTCTTTTGCCTTATTCCTCTTTTCGGGAGGAACAGCAGCGGCAAACCTACTCGGGCTGATCGCCTGCAAACTGCGTTAGAAAGCAAGGAAACATCAGCATAGACAAACAAAGATTGTTCGAATAGAAATACGGAGAAAACACTTACTCGTCATCCTCCTCGTCTTCATCCAAATCATCCGCGTTCCAGGCGGCTGCGAATGGGGCCTGAGGAGGAAGAGATTGGAGCGGAGTCACGAAAATCGGGGGCGACGTCTCCAAAGATTTATCTTTGGAGGTGACTTCATCGTCATTCACCCGACGACGCTTCGGAGGGACGTCACTCGAGTCCTCAGCGTCATCCGAAGAATCATGCTCAGAACTCGAAGAGGCGTTGGCCACGCTAGTGTCGACCGCACCGTCCTGGTGACTTGACTGAAGGCACGAGGCATCATCACCAGCAACGGGCGGATAGCAATTTGCTACAGCTAGGCTCTGCAGAAAAAAAAAAAAGAAGACAAAGAAGATCTTATCGGCAAGAAAATTCCAAAGATGGAAGTAAAAAAAAAAAAAAAAATAAATAAATAAAGACAGAAAAACTAACCTCAGCTGGAGGAGGATTTGAAGCAGAATAAGCCTCGACTGAGCAATCAGGGTATTGCTCCCCAACTTTCAGTCGAGTGATGGCAGCAATCTTCTTCTCAAATTCTACATTCGAAAGCTCTTCTCTGCTCACTCGACTGGGATCTTCTGCGCCTTGATACTCCCACATGGCGGAAGGCCTCTGCTGCAGCGGCTGGATCCTACGCTTCAAGAAAAGGCCGGCCAGGTGGAGCCCGTTGAGCACTACTCCCGAGGTCTGGTCTCGAAGAGCAGCAATTCTTGCGAGCAGGGGCGCGACCGTCTGGGTCTCCTCGGCTGTCATCTTGTGGTTCCACGACTTGCGCCTTGTCAGAACTGCGAGTGGGTGGAACTCGACAAGTCCGCCCGAACTGTTGTCGGCGACGTAGAACCATTTCTTCCGCCAGCCTTGCGCGGAATCGATGAAGTGCATGTTGAAGTACGCGCTCTCGTGGCGCGCCTGGATCCCGAAGCCACCCGTACGAAGCGGCTCGCCGGGCTCGGACTCCACCCGCGATTTTTCGCGGAAGATCCGGATCTTGAACAGCGCCTTCCAGAGCGCCCAGTGCGGGCGAATGCCAAGATAGCATTCGCAAAGCGCGATGAAGCACGCGATGTGCTGCACCGCGTTTGGGGGAAGATCGTGAAGCTGTATGCCATAGGCACACAGCAACCCGATGAAGAAGGGATGAAGGGGGAAGGAGAGGCCCCGAATCACGTGGTCCACGAAGACCACGCGTTCGTTCGACTGGGGGTTAGGTACCTCTTCTCTTTTCCCGAGGCGAACACGTTTGTCCGCCTCCGCCGGTAGAAGACCCTCCCGCTGCATCTCCTTGATGCTCTTGGCGGTGGTGTTGGGAGTGCGCCAGTCGCCGGCGCGAGTGGCGAGGGGCGCAGAGGGCTCGCCTGATGCCGAAGTTCCAGCGCCGCGTTTCTTCCCACCGGCCATCGTTCGCAGCGGAAGCTTGAACGCGAGGAAGTCGAAGACGAGTGCGAGGAAGAAGATGAGCGCGAGGTGGAAGACAAAGACGGAAAGCGAGGAAAATTTCACTGCGGCGCTAACACCCTTATTTATATACGGGGTAAAGCAATCTCAACCGTACGATACGCAACGTGGCACCTATCGCAGTTGCCACGCGTAAGGATGAAACGAAGCGGCGGCGTACGCTGTTTCGTGCCACGATCTTAACAAAAGATCGTGCGCATTTACTGCGCATTTCGCGTAAAAAACGGGAGTGACGTCTCGTTTCCCGGTCAAAAAGCTGACAAGGTGGGCCAGTTTCTGCTGCCACTCCGTCACGTCCCATCGGGAGAAGAGGAGCACGCCTTGACGTCATGGCGTTCGTCATTCCGAAAGGAAATTTTTTGCGAATGGAATTCCAAACGCGAAATCATCTTCGCACGAATATCTATTCCTTCGGATAGAACACATTCTTTCCATGAAAAAATTCATGAATCAAAGCCTCTTCGGACAAGAGAAACATGCCTTACACACGAAAACTCTTTCGTACAGGCACAATTTTCCAAAACATGAAAACTCTTTCATACGGAGCTAACATTTCCAACACGAAACTTTTTTCGTACGGAACTCATACCAATCTAATCGGGTAGAAAGAACCCACCTTATGCGTGATATTTACGCATCACAAAAACCTGGATTGTACAGCCGACTAGGCACATCCGGATGCCATATTCTTCGAATATGAAGGTAAGACCCAAAAAGATCTTTCTTTTGGGCCTGGAATCGCACTCGAAAGCTGCGTCCTCCGGCATAGTTCCGTGTCAACAACACGAAGAAAAATCCTAGCGGACGCGCCGGGTACCCCCTTAGGTTAAGTTCGACTCGATAAGTCCACAACGGCCCAGTCGTAACGATCACCTCATCGGATTCGAGTCGGAGGTCTCGAATCTGTGTAGGCCAGGAGTGTTTTTGCCCTAGTCGCAATTAATTGGCCCTGATCTCTCGGGAGAGCCAAGCCACTGAGCCACATCCTTCTGCTAATATAGCCGCAAAAACTGGCACTAATGCTGCTCGATACTCGAGTATTTTTATTCAAGAAACAGGGAACACACCCTTCGTAGGCAACAACTGTCGAGCTGAACTTCTAGAAGGAGATCAAAGAAAAGGTCTGACCGTCTACCCGACTGAAAATAAATCCCAGTCGAGCATACGCTCGGGGGCTACTGACGAAGGCATGGATCCTGGGCCCTACGAATAAGGGCACCCCCTCTCGCACCTTCTAACCAAGGCCCAACAGGAAGCGCCCTTGGAGTACTCTAGAAGGCCCATGAAAAGCCCACTCGCATCAACTTGCGGGCTAAGTTAGGAACTGTAACCAACTCAAGCTAGGGTTTGTATCCTCTCCGGGTTGGACTCGAGACCTGGCTATCTATATAAAGCCAGGAGAGCCTCAAAGGAGAGGACCAAGTATTACCGCACGACCACAAAAGCCTTGAAACTCGAGATCTACTCTCGATTCGAGCACCTGTAATCGATCTCATCGTTTAATACAGATCAGCAGAAGGCAGGAGTAAGGGTTTTACCTCTTCGAGGGCCCCGAACCTGGGTAAATATCGCCTCCCTGTCTAGCCGACGATTCCACCAGCGCCTATGACATCTCCTAGTCGAAACCCGATAGGGTCACCTGAGGGATTTGCGGAGCCAGAGCTTCGACAACAAGTATACCCAAGACATGATCAAGAGGTTTAACTTCCAAAATGTAAAGATCAAGCCATCTCCTATGCAAGTCAAGTGCCACCTATCACGTAACCCAAAGGGTAAAGATGTGGACCAAAAGTTGTATCGTTCTATGATTGATTCTTTGCTTTACCTTTGTGCATCTAGGCCCGATATCGCTTTGAGTGTAGGTGTGTGTGCAAGGTATCAAGCGGCTCCTAAGGAAAGCCATTTAATAGCAGTCCATAGGATCTTTCGGTATTTGGTTCATACCCCAAGGTTTATTTTGTGGTACCCAAAGGGGGAACAATTTTATCTCAAGGGATACACGGATTCCGATTGGGCCGGTGATCAAGATGATAGGAAGTCCACTTCTGGGGCTTGCCAATTTCTTGGTAGGTCTTTGGTGAGTTGGTCTTCCAAGAAGAAAAAAATTTATATCTCTCTCCACCGCCGAAGCCGAGTATGTAGCCGCCGCAAGTGCTTGCATCCAATTGCTATGTATGAGGCAAACTCTCAAGTAATATGGCGTTCGTTTGGATAAGGTGCCTCTTTTGTGTGACAATGAAAGTTCCATCAAGATCGCCTACAACCCCGTGCAACATACAAGAACGAAGCACATTGACATTCGTCATCATTTCATCCGAGACCATGTGGCAAGAGGTGATATTGCACTATCTTATGTGCCCACCAAGGACAATCTCGCGGATATCTTCACGAAGCCACTCGACGATGCAAGATTCATGTTCTGGAGGAATGAACTAAACATCATTGATTCTAGGAGTTTGACTTGAGGATCTTGCACACACCCCTATAGATGAAACGTATTTGGGTTTAGGTGTAGGCATCGACATAGGGGGAGTGTTATCCTAACACACTGGGTTTTCCCTCCCCCCATTATGCCCAAAGCAAATATTCATTGTTATCTCTCTTTTTCTAATGTTGAATTGTGAACTTCAATGTCGAGAATTGGCAATGTACCCAAGACATATCTTCGCGGTAACATACCATAATCTCTTACATGGTGGCTTAGGCCACCAACCTCTCCACTTGAAGAGTTGGTTCTTATTTGGTTCTTCTATGGTATTTTCATTATGTTTGTTTTTCTTCTCTCCTTTTTGTTTTGTGTCTCAGTTTGTGTTCTAATCCCAAGCCCAAACTTTTCCTCCCAAAGACTTTTTATTTCCGAAAATTTTAATCTCTTTGATCTCTTGGTGGAAGGAAGACCCGGCTAGCGGTACTACCGCCAGTTGCAGCAGTACTACCTATGTAACTGACAGTAGTACCCAGCGCACGGTACTACCGGTGGCCTCGCACGGTACTACCGCTGCAGGAGTTCGTGTCCAGCATAGACCCAGCAGCAGTACTACCTCCTGGATCCAATAGTTCCAGGTGGGTTGTACTACCGCTGCGGCGAAAATCCGTGGGGACTAAAACGGATCTGGGAGGAGGGGGTTACCCTTAACCCTTTTCACTCCCTCATTCTCTCTCCACATTGGATCTCGCCGCCGCCAAGTCTCCCATCCACCGGGGAGGGCTCTCTCCGGTGATTGAGTGCTCCAATCGCACCGGAGAACGCCCGTGGATCGCACCCAACTTCTTCTCCAAGAGGATGAGCTCTCGTAACCCCTATATCTTTCTCCCTCGATTCAATCTGGTGAGATGATGATGGTTAAGGTTCTAGAGATCTCCTAGTCTAGGAGTAGTTCGTTGTGATCCCCTGTAGAGCAAATCCCATACAAACCTTTGGTGCAAACTCTCTAGGTTGGACTCGGTTGTTCCTTTGGGTGCCATGGCAGAATCCGCCAGCAGCGGTACTACCGCTGGAAACAGCGGTACTACCGTGGCCCCCAGCGGTACTACCGCGTCCTGGAGATAGTGCACTTCTGAATTGTGTGTGACTTCTCTCGCAGATCTTTTTGATTAAAGTTATTCTTACCCCTATGCTTTCTTAGGAGCAGGTGCTAGTGGCTCTAAGGGTGGAGGTCGCAAGCGTGCGGCTAAGAGGGTTCGAAAGAACCCCGAGGAAGATGAGACTCCTGAGGTCATGCCACTAGGAAATTTGACACGGAGTCAGAGGTCTGTGCTCATGAAATCGCAAGCAGTCCGTGCCAAATCAGTTCCCAATATGCCCGATGATTAGTTCCGCAGGGAAAGGAGGACCAATCCCTACAACAAGCCAAGGGAAGCTAGGGCAAATGAGTGCTTCTAGACTCGTTTTCAGGAGAGGATCTTCGATGAGTTGTACCCACTCAACAAGAACAAGGTAGTGACTCAGTTTTCCATCAACGTTCCATTCATGAGGTCAAAGATGGACTATTTTGGTGAGGCATTATAAATTTGTGTGGAGTTTGGACTTTTGGACTTCATTGAGATCAATGAAGGTTATGATGAGCACCTCGTGGGCCAATTCTATGACATGCTTTATTTCCATACAGATGAGAGGAAGATCACCTGGATGACCAAGAATTAGAAGTTTTCTGCTTCTTGGACTGAGTTTGCTACTATTCTGGGTCTGCAGGACTTTAGGGAGAATCCAGATGGTGCTTTTTACTCCACCTTCTTCCGGGTTCCTTATCCGGAGAAGTCTATGGCCCCCACTGAGATGTATGATCTCTATATCCCTGGCCGTGCTGTGGTTGGTCAGTCCAAGAACCTGCTGCCTATATATGACATCCTCCATAGGATCTTCAGGAAGACATTGGCTCCTCCTGTTGGCAACTTTGATCAAATCCATGGATCACTCACAGACTTGATGGTTTACACTCATAGGCATCGTGGTGATGGCTTGAGGCTTGATGTGATGGACATTCTCTGGAATGAGATGTATAACTGTGTGATGAGGAGGAGAGTGTCAGTGTTTGCTGCTTTGGTCTTCAAGCTCATTTCCACCACTTGGCGCAATTCCAAGCTTTCTGATGCTCTCTTGGATAATGACCAAGAACTCACTACTCACGCTATCAAGGATCTTCGAGTCAAGAAGTGTCGTGGGATAATCACGGCAGATGTTACCGGGGGTAACTGATCTTGGGGCAAGACGACACAGGTATTTGGGAGAGGGTTTAGCTCAGAGGAAAACATGGTGCAATTCGATCTGGTGGCCGGCAATCAAAGTCGCCGAGTCTCCGATCTTGATATAATAACTCAACTCTGGGATTACACTTGATGCTCGATATCACACGATGTTGCTAGGGTTCTTAGATCTCTGCCTGGACTAGACTTGGGGGTCGGTTTATAAAGCACCCGTACCCCCTGGCTTATTCTCCAAGACGCACCCTGAATCCTACCCGGACCCGGCGTACAAACCCTAACTTTCTCCTACCATAACCCACAATCCGGGTTACTGGGCCTACAAGTTCGGGCCTTCACAGGTTTCCTCATCCTTAGCCAGATCTCGCACAGCATCCTTTGGGCCGGGTATCTCCCAGGAGTTTGGCCTACCGGGTTATCATCCCCCCATCAGTAGTCCCCACAATAGCCTGGGCTTCATGGATACTCCTTTGAAGCGCTCGCTATTCCCTGAAAAGACACCAAACACACAAGTATGTGGAGGCCGAGTTAAGATGCCTTAACAGATAATTAGGCCTCACTCCATGGTGGCCATATAGTAACCCGGCTCTTTCCCAATTACCTAACTTTTTTTTCCAGGTAGAATCCCAAAATGTCAAGATTTCGCACTTGATAACCAACCGAATATCACGGGATGGATCCCTTTCTCTTGTTCATTCAGATCCCCCGTTCCCCATTCAAAGCGCATCTTGCCAAAACTCTAACAATTGACCGTTACCTTTCCGCAAACTCCGGCTCCCGCTCAGTGAACCGGGCCTGTCCACTCGCCCTATAAATAAGCTCCCTGGGGGGTAACCTGGACCCTAACGGCTCATTTCCCCCCACTCTGCTTCCTCTCTCCCTCTGAGCTCATCCCGCTGAGTGCCACCACGGGAATCCCGCGCACATCACCGGAGCCCATCGGACGGAGGCTGCGCTCCGCCACCGCTCGCCCCGCGCCGCCGCCGAGACCCGCCGGCGAATCTCCATCCGGCCCATCAAGAACCGCGAAGGGACACCAGAACTGCGCCATTTGCCTCCGCAAGGTTTCACTCAAATCTCCTCTGGTAAGCCTTCCGTGCCCATTAATTTGCCCTTGCAATTTTTTGATTTCATCTTAGATTAGATCCAAATCGACCCGCCCCTGATTCCTTGGCCAGGCCGAATTAGATTGCTAGCATTCTCTCCAGCTCGCCTAATAGGTGAACTATGGATTTCAATCCACTCTCCTACCTCCCGCAAGCATTAATTTTGCCAGAAATCTGAAGATAAGACTCCCAATCGGGGCCCGATCCACTCAAAATTTCCGCCCTGGCCTCAATCACCCGGCCGGACTTCCCCTTTTTTAGTTCCTTTCATTCGCGCTAAATGCCCGCACAGTCACCCATCGCCCTCAAAAGCTTTTTCAACATTTAGATCCCATAACTTTCGCCATAATACTTGACACCCGGATAATTTCGAACTTTATTCTGCGAGCTAACACCCGGACTACTCACAGTCTTTCAAGTCTCAATATTACCCGGCCTATACTTGGCCGGCTCGCAATTTCCGTATCTTAATCCTCTTATCCTTTTATCTTGTACTTTACAGATCAACCACATGGCTCCCAAGAAGCAGGGGAAGACTCCAACCAAGGCTAAAACCACCAACTCCATATCCGCCAACTGGGCGCGGTCTACAGTCACAAAGGCCAAATTAGAGGAGCTGGTGGAGCTGGGAGTTCTTCCTCCTCAAGAAGATATCCAGTGGAGGGTGCCGGGTAAGGAGACCCGGCCTACCCCAACAAAAGATGAGGTAATCTGCTTCGTGGAACATGTGACCCGGGGTTTTCGACCGCCGGGTCACCCTTTTTTCCGTGATGTCCTCAGTCACTACGGCCTTCGCATCTTTGACATCGGACCCAATTCCTTACTAAACATTTCCCACTTTATTGTTCTTTCCGAATCCTACTTGTGCACTCCACCAAGTCTAGCTCTTTTTATTGAGCTTTTTCAATGCAAACCGTGCCGTGAAAGCGGTGACGGGGCTTCTCTCTTGCGGCGGGGTTTCTATCCAGCGCCGCAAGAACTCTCTGATGCCACCCCTCACCCTCAATTCCCATGTCAAGCACTGGCAGCTCTCATACTTCTACTGCCAAGACACTTCCCCACCCGGCCAAAAGAAACTGCCGGGTTATTCGGAGGGTCTTCTTGACATTTCTGATAAGTTTAGTGCCTTCACCCCTGACTCGGACAGGGAGGCCATCCAACCCCTACTAGCCAAAATCGCCACTCTCACAGCCCAAGGCCTCATCGGGCTCAACCTGGTGAAGACTTGGGTCGACTTCAGGATCCAGCCCAATTCCATCCGCACAAAGTTGATGTGCGAGTATTCGGGGGAACCTTCAGACCCGCTCCGATACTCCGACAACATCTTCGCGGCTGGCGACACTCATAAAACCATCAAGGGCTTTTTGACCGAAAAGCTCGAGGTAATCCGGAACATATCCGGGTTAGAGCCCTTTACACTTGAGAACCCAGCCCCCAAGGTAAAAACCCGACTTTGACGCCTTTACCTTCATTCTTTCCACTTGATACAGTTGATAACCCTTGCACCAACACATTTCAGGCTGATGATGCTTTTTGGAAAACCAACACCTCCCCCAGCTCCGAAAGTCCAGAGGAGCAGGAAACTGTTAACTCGGACGAAGGTACTTTCCAGATTTTACTTGGCTCCTTCGGGCTCACCGTAATCCCCTCATTTCCAACCATAACTTTGATGATATCCAGAACAAGAAGATGACGAGGAAGAAAACTCTGATGGCAAAGTAGAATCTGCCAGCGACGAGGAGGAACTGGAGCCGACAGTCAAGGTCGGATCCAAAAGAAAGACTCAAGAGGCCACCTCCAAGGTTCCATATCTCCTCCTCGCTTTCAACTCACATTATTTTGATGATATACTTGAGCTTTCTTGACGTTATCCCACTGGCCGTTCTTGAAGGAATCGCCCGTGCCCAAGCGTAGGTCAACTCGAAATCACCCGGGTGATGAAGCCCTTAACCCGGGTATTACATCGACCCCCCCGCGGCGGGCTGGTAATTACCCTATCTTTTCTGGGTCAAGACATTCTCTTTAAACCATTCCCATATGACATCTAACTTGATAATTTCCAGCTTCTCCCGAGTCCAGCGATGGATTTCCTTGCGACTTTGCGGTGAATACCGGGTAAGATCCCTTTCCTGATGTTCCACCATATTTCATCACCCTCTCTTGACTGTGTATTTAACTACTGACTGACCACACCTTATAGGGCCACGGTCGTTGTCAGCGATCAAGAGGAAGCGGAGACCGAGGGCCCAGGTAAGGGGAGCCCGGCTGATAAGACTACAGCCGCGTCCAACGCTGAAAAACAAGCGTCGCCGCCGAACCCGGACACGCAAGGAGCCGAGTATCCAATTGCTTCCCATGCAAGCAAGAAGAACAAAACCACCGTCTTGGGTGAAGAAGAAGGAGCGTCGGATTCCGACACACGGATGACCCGTGTTCCGCCTCCTACTAAGAAGAAAGCTCCTTCCCGAAATTTCCAAGGCCCCGGGTCTTCTGATACGACTAAAGATACTTTTGATCAGTTGATGAACACACTCCTTACTATGAAGGCTTCAGAGAGCCAGATCTTGGAGCGCATGGCTGCAGAGCATCAGGTAAGGACACTTTGTATCTCATATTGCATACCTAGTCCCCAAGTCCCAAGTATGACTTGCAAAAGTGATGCTTGGTACTTTACACCACATTCGGCTTTCCATACAATCCAACTAATACTTGCATTCCTTGCTACTTACAGGCACAGATAACCCGGTCTGATGAAACTTTACTGAGGACCGAGCAACTTCTTCTTGCCGAGATGAAACGTAGGGAAATCCTTGAGGATGACATGAAAACCTTGAAGAAAGATGTGTCCAAATACAAGAAGAAGTGCAATGCCGCTCAGACCGAACTGAAGAAACTATCGGACCAGGTTTCCGATACTTATCAGATCTTGCTCAGTAAGTTTTCTGCTGCTGATTGGCTTCATGTCTTTAATTTATTATAACAGACTCGGGATTACTGATACGCTCTTTCTTTTGTTACAACTGCAGGTGCCAACCTTGCGGCCCCAGAGGAAAATGCCATTACCAAGGCTAAAACCCTCAAGACTGTACTCCGGACTTTCTTTGCCGGCACAAAATTCATATTGGATGCTGTGAAGTGGCCTACGGAAGTATATCCGGGTGAAGAGAATCTCGTTCAAGCCTGTTCTACTGTGCCTGGGTGGATTGAGATCTGGAAACGCTCATCATGCCGAATTGGAATGACCCGGGCTTTTACTCTGGCCAAGGCTTTCTTTCCAAAGCTTGACCCGGCAAAGGTAACATCCGGGTTTCCCGAATTCAAGGCTGACGGTTCCAAATTTATACCCAAGGATTTCAAAGCCATACAAGCCGCAGTGCGCCCCTCAGCTACCGCCTTGGCCGATAGCTTGGATTTAAATACGATTATGAGTGCATATGACGCTGATGGCAAAGTTATTACGGAGGATGCGCCCCCTCCTTTTGATATCTTGGAGAAGTGGGTTTCTAGCTCGGCCAGGAAGAGGGAAGCGACTGCGAAGAGGGAGGCCGAGTTAAAATCGGGCCCGTCTGCCTCTACACCAGCCGTCCCTCCACCAGTCCGCCCTGATGCAATGAGTCCGGGTAAGGGTGCCAGGAAGGCTAAGCAGCAAACCCAGGACTCAGACCCGGAAGGCCGTACTCAGGAGGCCGAATAGGGCCGTATTATCATAATACCTTGTAATGCTTTGTAATCACACTGTTATGCTTTTGATGGTGCGCCTGTGCACCCCTGATACTGATGTCGTACCTTGTAACGTACTTTTTAGCCCGTGATGTACTTTGCGGCTTTTCTGGTCTTTTGATAACCGTATTGCTTGCCTATTCTTTGAACTTTTTCTCGATACCCAATTCTCTATTTTGGCTCCCTTCGGAAGACTCGGTTTTCCGAGTACCAGGGGCTTTGATACGTGGACTTTTTCTTTAAGTCCCCAAGACTCGGATGGTGAGGTTTTTTGAACTGCGATAGCCAAGTAATTTGTTTCTGTTTCGAAGTCCCCCAGTCCCCATGACCCAAAGTCCGAGTCATGGGGGTGTGGCCTTTCTCAGAGAACAAATTATTTTTACCGAGTCGCAAGCCTAAAGCCATTCCGTGTGAATACTGAAGTTATGCTTGATAATTGTTGAGTTTCCGGCCTTTGGCCTTGTACTCTGCATAAACTTGTGGTTTAGATGACCCTTTTGACTATCTTGTACTGTAAGCCGGCTTTCGCGTGGATACCATGTTGTTACATCCATACGAGAACAGTGTCAGGCCAGTCCCATTGGGCTTCATGGCTGACTGTAATCGTAAGCGAACGAATCATGCCACTTTAGTGCGAGTCACATCGAGCTTAAGTAAGAAAAGTCAAGAAAATTTGGCTCCTTTGTCCAGTTATAAGATTGCAGCCGTACTCGTTTCGAATAATCGGCCCTTATAACTTATAGGCATCAAGGCCGGGTCTTTCGGGTTAGTGGTTGGTCACTTGAGCAACCAGCCCCCAAGACCTACATGCATTTGATGCTTTTAATGATACTGAATTACTGATGTCGCATGGATACTACTTACTTGTAATCAGGATGTAATGATATAGGACTTGATAACCATCTCTTTATTGATACTAGAAATTTTGGATCAGCAGGCCGCCTCATTAAAAACCTTCCAGTCCCCTTAGGTACCCTGGGTATGAAAAGAGCGCGTCTGAAACCTGCTGCCCGTTACATTATTTAGTTCTTCATAAGCACTGGTCCCGGTCTGGCTTGACCAATGCACATTCTCCATATGTTCGACCTTTTCCTGATGAGTACCGGGTTTGCTAGCCAACCCGGGTGGGGTGTTCCCATGACTTGGCTGGTTGTGAGCGGCCGTGTAGCTTCTTCCTTTACGGCGGATTGCTTGGGGGAATCATCCTCGATTAAGGCCACCATTTTAGCATCTTGCGTTACCTTGGATTTTGTTCTTTCACCTTCAGTACTCGGCCTTTTTGATGTGGCTCTATCCTCCGGGTCTGCTTGAGACCGGTAATGCTTGAGTTCTTCTTTTCTACAGGCCTGCTCGGCCATTGATGCGTCTCCTTCGTCGCATTCAGCCGCTATGTCTCGATTTCCATGTATGGTAATGGTCTTCTTGGGACCCGGGATTTTCAGCTGTAGATATACGTAACACGGCCTAGCCATGAATTTGGCGTAAGCCGGCCTTCCAAATAGCGCGTGATAAGGGCTGCGCAATTTCACTACCTCAAAGGTAAGCCACTCGATTCGATAGTTATCCTTTGACTCTCCAAAGGCTACTTCCAATGCGATTTTTCCCTCGGGGCATGCTGAATGACCCGGCACTATCCCATGAAAAACTGTTGAGCTTTTTTGCAGCTGAGATTCCTTGAGACCCATGCGTAGGAAGGTTTCCCAATACAGTATATTGATGCTGCTTCCACCATCCATTAAAACCTTTTTCAGTTCGTACCCGTTGACTTGCGGTGCGACTACTAGTGCCAAGACTCCTGGGTGTTCCACTCTTTCCGGGTGATCCCTTCTGCTCCATGTTACCTCCTGTTCTGACCATCTCAAGTATCTCGGGACGGCTAACGAAACTGAGTTGACCGCTTGCTTCAGTATCTTTTTGTCCTTGTTAGAGCCTCCTGTGGTATGCACATGATATTGACCCAATTGCTTGGGGTTAGCCTGGAAACCTCCTGCCCCCCCTTGGTTATTACTTTGATTTCCAGCCGCCGGGTTACCGGCTGGGGGTGGGCCGTTACCCGGGTTTGCCCCTGGACCCGGTCCTCCTCCCCGTCCTGCACCTCGCATAGCTCTGTGCACTTCCTCATTTTTCCATCTTTGTAAATCGGCGCACTGTTCTAGGGAGTGGTTAGCTGGCCTGCCATTCCTGCTGTGCTTTGGACATGCCATTCTGAATATGTCCCAATTGTTACCCGGCCTTGGTGGACCTTGATAATTTCCTCCATTGTGGTTACCTCCGTTGAAATTTCCTTCTGCTCTTGGCCTCGAAGACCCGGCTTCTGTGTTGGCGACAAACTCGGAGCCTCCTTCGAAAGGGCGCTTGTTCTGGCTATTTCCATTGTTACCTGATGCTGATCCGTTGCCGGTTCTTCCATTACCTCTTGTGTTTGCTTTTGCCTTCTTGTCATCAGCTTCTTCTTCTGTAGTATCTGTCGCAGCGTGTTTGTTGCACGCATCCATCAATTCTCCCATTGTGACTTCCGACGCATTTCGACTGGACTTCATGCGAGTTAACTTTTGCACTAAAGGTATATACTTGCATGTTTTTGCCATGGCCTGTAGTGCGTCCTTGGGCTGGATATCCGTGGATGAGTGAAGTATCTCCATAACCCGGCGCACCCAACTGCGCGCCGATTCTCCCTTCTTCTGGACGCATCGCTCTAGATCATCAATAGTGAATAATTTCCTGCAGGTCCCGTGAAAGTGTTTGACAAACGCGGTCTTCAATTCCTCCCAAGACTTGATCGATCCTTCTGGTAGATTGGTGAACCACAATTTTGCTGCTCCTTCCGACATCATCAGATACATGAACTTGGCTTGGAGGTTCTCGGACGCGTTGCGAATTGACATTGCCATCTCGTAACTGCTTAGCCATGTTTCGGGATCCATGGTTGGCTCATAATTCACTACTTTCCCTGGCTCTTTGAATTTTTCCGGGTAAGGTTCAGCTCTAATATTGTCCGAGAGACACTTGGGTCCCGCAAGAACGGTTGAAGCTGGCCTTGCTCTAGAAACGTGCGATGCCGCGGGGGGCGCGGCTGGGCGCGGTGCTGCGGGAGGTCCATGCGCTGCAGACCCGGCCGCGGCCCTCCGAGCCCTAGAACTGTCCACGACGGCCTGCGCTGCTGATGCTGCCTGAGCGCGGGGAGGAGGCGGCATTTGCTGCTGCTCTTCCCTCCGCCGCGCTGAACTTGTTTGGATATTCCCTTGCTGCTGACTGACGTATGGCGTCCCGTGCATACCGCTTCTGTGATCCGGGTAATTGGCTTGCTGTGCCACCGCAGTGTGCAACAGCTCGATGGCTTGCCGAGTCT
The DNA here is from genome assembly GCA_028641055.1 of Alopecurus myosuroides. Taxonomy (NCBI): domain Eukaryota; kingdom Viridiplantae; phylum Streptophyta; class Magnoliopsida; order Poales; family Poaceae; genus Alopecurus; species Alopecurus myosuroides. The sequence continues at coordinate 371,984,906 of CM054060.1, forward strand.
TCTCTGCATGGGGCGACTCTCCCACAGGGATTTGATTCAATGCGAGTGTGGCTGCATATACGTTGTCCATAGGATTGTTGTAGTGGCCGGCTGGCGTGCGGAATCGTGATGATGGCGGTGGCAGTAGATCGTTGCCGGTTGTGACTCTAGTTTGTGGTGGGGGTAACCCGGTCCGTTCATTCGCCGGATGTGTCGTTGCTGTCATCTGTTGGGGTGCGGTTCCTTGGTTCACCACTGGTATCGGCTGATCCTGAGGTGTAACGAATAAATTAGCCGGATTAATGACCCCGCCCGTTGCTGGTAACCTGGTGTGGTGCCTTTGATGTATCCTGGACGTTTCCTCTCGAAGCCAGGTTTCCAACGCATCTAGCTCGCGCCGTCGTGTGGCCATTCCTTGCTTTTCTGCCTCTACCTGCCTTCTTTGCTGTTCCAGCGCACGACGCGCCACATCCAGATCCCTGACGCGTTCCGCTGCGTTTTCCGGAGTGATAACCGTCGTGAGAACCGTGGGGTCTAGAATTAGATTGTTACCGAATAGGGCCGGGTGGCGCGGGTTCGAAGGACCCGCCCCTGGTGTCCGGTTTTCTAAGAATCCGAACGTGTTTGCATGCAACTCCTCATCCGCTGCTCTGCTGGTTACTGACGCCGACTCTCCATCAACCCGGGTCAAGACCGGGTCTCCGTTAACCGCGCCCTGTTGCTGGGCCACTGCCTGAGCCGCCCCGACTGATGCCGCGGTTGTGTTTCCTTGGTTGGCCGCGGGGGCCGCATAGACTGCAACTCGGCGTACGATATCCGGTGTAAATTCAGGCTGTTCTTCATCACCGTTCTCCTCATACCGGTTTTCCAGTAGATCCAGGATAGACCCGGTATCATCTTCTCCTTGGGCCCGGTCGCGTGGGGTCCATGCCGGCTCCTCCGGCTGTTCCCACTCCGCGATGGGTTCTTCTGCCGGGTATGTCGTTCCAGTCGATTCTTCATCATCTGATCGGATAGACGTGGATTTTCCTGGCATAGAATCAGATCCAACGTTGTCAAGGATCGAATTGGAAGCACATACCATACCGATGAAGACGCTGATCCGGCCGATTGTCACGACGGATCCGGTTTCGAGGTGATCCGACTCCGGCCCCCAGCCGGAATCGTCCACCTCCTTTTCTCCTTCGTGGTCGATGTAGATTTCGCCGATGACAAGATTCTCCATGCCCTTCCGAGCTTCTCCCGTGATGTAAACACCTTTGGACGCAGGCCCCACGGTGGGCGCCAACTGTCGTGGGATAATCACGGCAGATGTTACCGGGGGTAACTGATCTTGGGGCAAGACGACACAGGTATTTGGGAGAGGGTTTAGCTCAGAGGAAAACATGGTGCAATTCGATCTGGTGGCCGGCAATCAAAGTCGCCGAGTCTCCGATCTTGATATAATAACTCAACTCTGGGATTACACTTGATGCTCGATATCACACGATGTTGCTAGGGTTCTTAGATCTCTGCCTGGACTACACCTGGGGGTCGGTTTATAAAGCACCCGTACCCCCTGGCTTATTCTCCAAGACGCACCCTGAATCCTACCCGGACCCGGCGTACAAACCCTAACTTTATCCTACCATAACCCACAATCCGGGTTACTGGGCCTACAAGTTCGTGCCTTCACAGGTTTCCTCATCCTTAGCCAGATCTCGCACAGCATCCTTTGGGCCGGGTTACTCCCAGGAGTTTGGCCTACCGGGTTATCATCCCCCCCATCAAGAAGCATGTCACTCCTTTTCTAGGTCCGGATGATCTTGGTGCAGACACTGATGGCTCGAGTGACTCGGATTTCTAGATGGAGGGGAGAGCTCAGAAGAATAGATTTCGCAAGTGGATGTCCTCACCTTTGAAGAAGGTTTTCTGTCGCCAGATTGATATGGAGAACAAGGCATATCTTTCTCATGTGCGTAGCAAGAAGGAGCGTTACCTTACTCGTGACTGGTTTGCCCATCTTGGGGTGCCTGTTCGTCCAGGGTCTAAGGACAGGACCACTACTTCCAAGGAGTGGAAGTCAAAGCAAGGAAACACATGGATTGATCCAGATCTTCTTGATGATGGTACTACTTCTCACGAGCTTTCGAATTGTGGTGAGACTAACGATGAGGTCGAAGATGTAAACTCTGAAGATGAGCGTGGACTCGGCAGCCCTGCTAGTGCCTCTAGCCCCGACGAGTGACCTCTAGGGACATTAGCATCGCCTCTTCCCTTTTTGGTGTCATGATGCCAACACTACTAGGGAATTGCCATTCTATGGAATTGATTCTGTGGCGCACCTCTATCTGGTGCGCCACAGAAATATTATTTTGTGGCGCACGGACCAGGGTGCGCCACAGAAATATGTAATTCTGTGGCGCACCAGATAGGGGTGCGCCACAGAAATCGTGTGGGCCCCACACCAATCAGTGGGCTGGGTGTCAGAGGCCATATTTCTATGGCGCACCGTGATTCGTGCGCCACAGAAAGGGCCACTTCTGTGGCGCACAGCGCAGGTGCGCCACAGAAACACCATATTCTGTGGCGCATCCTGCCAAATGCGCCACAGAATATGTTGTTTCTGTGGCGCACCTGTGCCGTGCGCCACAGAATAGCATACAGGTGCGCCACAGAAATATGCGCACTGTGCACATAAAGGTGGCTGCCCCCTCTCTCCCCCCACTCACTTCATTGCAAAGTGGATGTTGCTCATTCGCCCCTCCTTCTCTCCACTCTATTTTTGCACATTTAGTTCTCCTTTTTAGGTAGGTGAACCTATTTATTCGATGTATAATTGTTGGTGAAGTTTGTTGTTGTTGGGGGGGCCTAATTACCTTGCATCTATACTCCGGTGCCTCCCTCTCCCTCGCTCTTTTCGCGTGTCGGTATCGAATCTACTCGGTGAGTATAGTGTTGGAAGTTCATATGTCTTGTGTGGCCATCGATCGATGTGTATGGGTGTTTGTCATGCATGTGCAGGTGGACCGATCGATTGTCGCGCGTGCGGGCGCGGGTGGTGTATGGATGTTTGCCGAAATGTTGATTCACTTCCATTTCGGCAAACTTTTGCACCCCATATGTCCTACTTATAGGAGAGGTCATGCCGAATTTTTCCGGCGACTATGCATGCATGTTGTGGTTCTAATTTTCTGCTCTCTATGTGTCTGTGCAGGCAACCATGGTACTAGAAATGAGCTCTGCTCGAATCGCTAGATACAAAAAAGACGCGAAGGCGGACATGATTCGGTGCAACAGGCGGCAGATAAGATGCCCGTGTCGATCATGCAAACTCGTGCGCTGGATTGACCCTGATTCCGGACAATTGGAGGAGCACCTTCTCAGACGCGGTTTCTTTGACGACCGCAACCACGTGGCACCGCCGGCAGCAAAAGTTGTGCACGAAGAGGAGGGCGAGCGAGGATATGACGGCGAACAAGATCATCATGAAGAAGGATATGTCGGTGGAGAAGATCGACATGACGATGAAGGCGAGAACACGGAGACCCCGCTAATTTCGGCCTT